>CAAE01013518.1:0-57059 GCA_000180735.1 Tetraodon nigroviridis
CGTTTGCTAATGCCCTTTTGCCCTGGGTCTAGCTGGACAGGCCCTGCTTGTGGAGTTACAGCATTCAAGGTTTTACATTAAACTTCAGTGAAAAAAACCTATTTCCCCACGTTGTTTAGTCAGTTTTCCAGCAGATAAAAGCTGCTGTGGGAGCAACAATGTTCTGAAGCCACTCACAAGGAACTTTGTTCAATCAACGCCTATATGATAAACCTCGACATTTCAAAAATCCCCATATATAAATACTTTAGTAGCGAGCAAACATGAACTAAACCTGCAACGACTGACGTGCTGTAGAACTGTGGCAACCGCAAGGTGGCGCTGTAGACCCAACACAGACGGACGCTGCGGGAACGAACGACTTCAGATTCAACGGTCAGCAAATTCTGAGGGTGCACACGACCAACCAAAGACAAACCCTCAAAAGCTTTGAGTTCTGAACATTCAGCAGATTCTGTACCTCAGGAAAAGTCAACACACACACACACACACGCACACACACACACACACACGCTCTTCTTCATTGAAACCATTTACACGTTGGTGGCAGCATCAACCTTGACAAGTGGAATGTTTCCATGTAGACTGTTATTTTTAACTGTGGGCCCAGAAATGGCTGCCTGAGCCTCCGTCTGTGAGAGGAGGAAAGAGAAGCGGGTTCCTCCCCACACGACTGACGGAAACACAAGACTCCAGTACGCGTCAGGAATACGGGGCAAGGGGTCCTCCAGCACCTTTCTGACTGAGCCTGCAGCGATCACAAGGTCACCTGACCCCAGAAACGGTGGACAGATCGAAGCTTCACGGGTCCAGGCCTCCCCGGGGCCTCCCCGGGGCCTCCCCGGGTTTTAATCACCGGTGCGCAGACGCAACCAGGCCGCACCGCTCGGCGTCCCACTCGGCCTAACAATGCCTCTGAAGTTCTTTTCCTCCTGCGCTGGACCTCAGCACGCCCCCTGGCCTCATTATTTTGGGATTAGAGAGGATGACATGTGAGTGGAAAATTATTCTGGAAGCACACAGCTTCCACTGTTAGCACCGCCAGCGCTCAGAAGCAGCCTTTCTGTCGGCAACAGGCACATCTGTGAGAGCAGTGCTGAGCAGCGGAGAGAGCAGACGCAGACGAGAGTAACTAAAGGTGGAAGTAACCGAATACTTGATACAACGAATATTTAAGCTGCCTGAACATCAGCAGGTGTCAGCGCGGCTGTGATGAAACGAAAACAGGAAGATGAAACAAGCGTGTGATCAGCTGAATCATTGTGAAAGAACAACTGTAGACAGAAGAGCACGTAGTGCACGTAACAACACGTGCACAGCATGCACGCACATGCAGAAAATATGCCAGACACTTGTTCCACACGACTAAATTTAAACTGACTCATGCTCAGTGCGTCCTTGAATGAGCACGCGCGCACACACACACGCACACAAGCGGGTTCTTTCTCATGGAAATGTTAAAAACATCACTTGCTTCACAGCGACTGAAGATTATTTCTGTTTTTCACATGAGCAACACAAAAATGATGGTCTGAGTCGGGTGGTCATGTGACTGGCGGCCTTTCAGCCTCCTCTTCAGCAGGTAACATGACACTAAACTAATCTGACACCCAAGACGTCTGCAGGTCTACACAACCAACAGCTGCAAAAATAAGCACTCCGGTTTCAGGTTAGAACCACCAGAACCTGAATTTCCTGCACAGTTTTTTTTTCCGTTTATGAGGAAAACCGGAGAGATCAGATGTCTCCTGCCGGGTGTCCTGCTGAGGGAGGCTGGTTCAAAGACCGGGGAAGCTAAACAGCCCCTCCACAGACGGATGGACAACACAGACGGGCCACCTCCACCCGAAGGAGAGCCGAGGCGCCGTGAGGACAGTCAGGCTCTGGCCAGAGAAGATGGCTGCTAATCTCTGCAAACCCAGTCGAAACAGCTGAGCTCCAACAGCACAAACACACCGTCCAAGCCGGCTCGCCCAGGTGTCCACAGGTGATGGATTACACCCTGGCAACCACAAACCTCCACAGCTACAGCAACCAAACGTATTTTGAGTTCTTTTTCTGCAGTTTCACCACACAATTTACAAAAAACACGAGATATTTTAATCTAATCTCGATTATTTCACTGTCATGGTGTTCCAGACAGGAATCAGGTGATGAGGTGCCAGGGTCAACACTGGTTGCCATGGGAGCCAAACAAAGATTAAAGCTGATTAAAGCTGGTGAGGCTGCTCAGTCCTTCAAGACTCCTCGTCTAGAACATTATACTTTATCTAGAAAGTTTATTCGTTCATATTTTTTCTTTGAACTTCCTGTAGGTCGACACACTCCTCCAGCAGCGTTCAGCTTTACATAACTAGTGTGACACACGTGATGCTCACATGTCTCTAACATGTAAAACCTAGTAAATATTTTTGCATTTGTATTTGAATTTTTGGTTTGCTTTGGAATGGCGACCTTCAGGTTGCTGCTGGAGGTAAATGTCACATGCACTGATCCGCCCGAGGACAACGGGGAGGTTTCTGCCTCAAAACCAGGTCTCAGGAATTTCCTGACATGTTTATGGTTATATAGAGTAATAAACTTAAATGGCTTATAAACTCGTGTTTACACTACTTCTGTTTTTTAATAGTTGATAAGAACTAGCCAGATGGTGTACATTTTGTCTTTTTCCTGTATGAAAAAATCGAATACCGAAAGCTGAAATCAGTCAGATGCTGTAAAACCGTCCACATGTGGGTTTGGTCTGCAAAACGGGTTTTTTCTTCTCTTGGAACTAACACCTGCTTGACACGTTCAAGCATCTCATTGTCAAAGTTGTTTTGATGAGATGGCAATTAAAATGTTTAGAACCAGACCAGGAAGCACAGCGTCCACACCCGAGGGTCAGGCGATCCACTTCCCCCGCTGCCTGTTGGAGGTCGGCAGGTTCTTAATGCCACCCCCAACGTGGACAAAGCAGAAGCCGGTTTGATCACCACCGCATTCACAGGGACGCTGCAACAATCGCCTGCAAAAATAATCATTTTATGTGAGATTCTAGGCATTAACAATGCCATTACCATAAACCATTTTACGCATTCAATTCTGTTGAAAAATCTCTAAAAAGGCTGTCATTTGGGGTTTCAGTCATATTGTCAGTGCCAGACGCGGTTCAACTCGCATGTTGACAACACAACTTTCTCACCACACGTGTCAAAGTTGACATGGAGCATGTACGTGATCACTAACATGCTAACGCTAACGGCAGATGGCATGTAGAACCCCCAGGGTTCTGCCCTATTACAACATTTAGCTCCACTGACAGACGTGGCCCAGGTGTGCAGCTAATCGCTCGTTAGCCGAGGCTGTAGGGAAACCATTACCGGGTTGGTGCGGACACCTGAAACGGCCAACAGCAACGCCAACACAGCGGGACAGATGCTGTCAGCATCGGCTCAGCGAGTCACGTTTGGTAGCATCCTTTTTACCTCCACCCTGCTGTCAAACTGGTCTGCTGGTCCCAGTTCAGAGGAAATGACCTGAACCAATGTTCCGCTTCTGGAGTCTCAGAACTCCAGATTCCTTCTGCTCCTCCATCCAGCTCTCAGCCAAACATCTGAGCGTATTGAATGATTCTTTAAATATTATGAGAGATGGCAGCAAGAGGTTAGATCCACAGAGAGCTCAGCAGGGAAGTCACGTTGTTCTGTGTGTGTGTGTGTGTGTGTGTGTGTGTGTGTGTGTGTGTGGTAAATTGGGGGCTTCACACAGTACAAACTTTAGAACCTACAATGCTAGAAATTCTGGTCCATGCTGGAAGCCAGATGGTGTTTGTCCACGAATCCAAACTAAAACCAGTAACACACCAGCAGATCTCCAGCAGAACCACGGTGCAGGACCTGCTCCACCTGTCTTCCTAATCATATGTAGGACTATTAGGCACAACTGGATCACTCAAGTCACAGCGTGAGAAGGGGATTGTTCCTAGTTGGGGAATATTTCTGAGCCCGCTGGTTTGACCTTCAGCTTCGGGCGTCAGACTCGTCACCGGGACACTCTTTCCTTCTCCTGGACCGTCCTTATCACCTGGTCCTCGAGAGGACTCCTGGGGCTCTGTCTCATTCGTTCTCTGTGGGAGGTGGGAGATGAGCCGGTCCCTTCCACCTGTTGCTGTAAATCTCCTGTGGGCTGCAGCGATGACGAACAGCAGCATCTGCTCCACCGCAGCCACATAGTTGACATACACAACTGTGGGTTTCAAAGTGTGGGTTTTAATCTCCTGATACCTTTTAAAACAGACTATTGGGATTGTGTTCCAAATCGTTAGAGGATAAAATGACCGGAGGGGCTGTTCCAGTCAGGGCACACTGGCTCCGCCCACTCCGGGGTCACAGCCAGCCAGAGCCAGCAGACAAAACGGTTGGGGTTTTAACCAGCCGAAAAGAGTTTGAGGACTGGAAACGGTGTAACAGAAGAGCCAGGTGGTAAACAAGAGGGTCAAAAGTATCGACCAATAAATCACATCGAAAAAGAACAGAGGGGACACGATCCTGCACCAGCCCGTAAGTTTGACAGGTCGCCAGCCCGTAAGTTTGACAGGTCACCAGCCCGTAAGTTTGACAGGCCACCAGCCCGTAAGTTTGACAGGTCACCAGCCCGTAAGTTTGACAGGTCACCAGCCCGTAAGTTTGACAGGTCACCAGCCCGTAAGTTTGACAGGTCACCAGCCCGTAAGTTTGACAGGCCACCAGCCCGTAAGTTTGACAGGTCACCAGCCCGTAAGTTTGACAGGTCACCAGCCTGCGAGTGAAACTCGGCTAAACCCCCCGGAGACGCAGGCCTGTGTGGGCGTTGCCATGACACCATCAGAAGGTGCGCGGCCACGCCTGGAAGCCTTCCCAAACTCTCCCCACAAACGTTTGGCCCGTTCCTTGACCTGGTGGGAGCGGCGCTGGAGCCGCAGGCCTGTTGCAGACCTGGTGGTGTGCAAACATCGAGGGTCCTCCTGGTCCACAAACACATCCTGCTTTTGTGTTTGCTCAGCCATAAAACGACCGCGCTGCTGTTGCCGGCTGCACATCTGCACGCCGTCCTGCTGCTTCACACGTGCTGGACCTCAGTGTCAGAAAGAGAAGGTACAAGACTGACACTCCTGCTCCTCCTTTTTCTGCCTGAAGGGAGGAGAGGCGAGACGCCATCAGACATTTTTTCTAAGCGTGTGTCTCGCAGTGAGGGGATTAGTGAGTGTGCAGAGGCCCCGGGGCTCCCGTGTTACCAGTTTTTACTCCGCCTTCCGTAAACTATGGAAATCAGCGCTAACCACTTGTGCGTTCCTGAGGATGCTTTGGTGCGCTTTAGCGCTCCTCCCCGGCTGGTCACAGCGGTCAGATGACAGGCACTAATCTCGACTGCCTGCCTGCTTACACGGATTAAATGCCGACATGCCTCCCTCGGGTACGGGGCCCTCAAACCAACAAGCGAGGGAAGGATGTGGTGTCGACCACTTTCATCACATCATTCCTGCAAGTCTGGATTTAACGCACATTTGTTAGAACCTCGTGTTTTCCGGGCATAAACAAAAGCGGAGGTCGATGTAAAACAGCGGTGAGCCGCCTCTGCGGGGTATTTTCCTGATGAAGGCCTGGAGGTCACAGCTGCTCTGCCAGAAGCCCCAGAAGGGTCCTGCTGCTCTGAGAGCTGCTACCAAAGTCCACCTGAGGAGTATTAATTATAACACACACACACACACACACACACACACACACATTCCTTTATTTTGTTGGGGGCAGCCACGAAGGCGGTGGGGTGAGCAGATTACCGCAGGTTAGACGTGAATTCCAAAGGCTGTTCTACAATCAGACTGCAGTCACATGACTTTAAGCAGATTACATGTTTTGATTGAAATTGAAAACACTTTCTCCCCCTTTTTTTTCACCCAGAAACACCAGGTAAAAAACTACATCTGGGGTTTTTTGAAAGTAAATTGGATAAACCAGCCTCACCTGAAACGGACCAGGGAGGGTTTTGATGGAAATACGCCAAACTCTGTAAAACTCTGTGAAAGCGTCAATAAATCGCTTCACTACAGCAAACGATGACTTTTTATTACTGGCTGCTGTCATAAACACCCCCTCAGCCTGGACCCGCTTTGATCTAGATTTAGACGTCTGCGTTGTTGTTCTGCTGTCAGACTCACAGTCGACCTGCCTAAGGGTACCAAAAAACTGCACGGAATCGTAACAGAGAAGATAATACATTTAACTTTATGGTGCCTTTCAACAAGATATGCAAGGACATCATAGATGAAAACCACAAAGGATCAAAGCAATCAAATGAAAGCAAAGCCGATAACGATTCTGTAACATTAATAGTTTGTTTGGGGAATGCTTCACAGCCTGGATGGTAGTTAGCAGTAAAAGATGTCTGACAAGTAAGTTTGCATTCAGTAGTGTGAGATCTCTATGGCGCTCGTGTTTTGGGTTCAAGTGTCGAGCTTGGGATTGTCTGAATACTCAGCGTGTCTCTCGACTGTCAGTTCAGAGTGAAACTTTGTTAGTTGCTGGCTGCTTCGGTCACAACTTACCTGCCTAATATTTAAATCAGTTTCTCTGAGATCTAACCTCAGTCAGCCTCAAGAGAGACTGGCAGAAATCCAGGTTCCTGTTAAAAGGACAAGAAGTAATGTGAAAAATAAAATCAAACAGATTTAAGAGAGTGAAGAAATAAGTTTTTTCTCAGCCCACTCAGTGTTGGACGCAGCAGTGAGACAACTGGGTGGCAGTCCCGGGGACATGAGAACCCCCAAAGATCGAAGCACCAAAAGGGTTGGAGTCCCAGCTTTAGAAGTCAGCTGAAGACCCAAGGGTTGGAGTCCCGTGTGGGACTTTATTATAAATTATAAGGTTGTGAATATGGAAGGAGTTTGATGGAGAAATAAATGATGATGGGTGGGGCGCAGTCACATCTAGCTTGCTGTCCGGTAGAGATATTCTATGAAGACAGCAAAACGGATCAAATGTGTGGTAACCACTATATTCCAAGGAACAGGTTTCCTCAAAAGATCAGACAATGGAACCCATTAAAAAAAAACAACACTTTGCAACAAAATGCTAGTTCTGAAACATGCCTTTGGAACAGTCTACCCCCCACAATCCCGAGGAAAGGGAAAAAGGATGAACTAAAACCTCAAAATTAAATTGGCAAAAATCTGCACAGACCAAAATGTCCTTGTTAGGTACCTTGCCTCGAGCATTTATGGCACTAAGAAGCTCAATAAGCCAGGCAACAGGGTTCACGCCGTATGAGCTCGCCACAGGGAGACAGTCCTCAAGGCCTAGTTCTGGTCTCGGTTTCTATACAGAAGAAACTGTTCTAACACCAAAGTGTTTTAATGAACTCAAAGCTCTTGTTACAGCTTTTTCCAAACTGGTGAAGGAGAAGGCAGTAGAGCCAACATCATCAACCCTTCAACAGGAGTGGGTTCTTCTGAAAGTATTCAAGCGCAAGTCGCTGGAACGAGGACAACTCGTGGTGTTTGTCTAAAGAGCGAGGACTCATCTTTCCCACTGCGCACCGGCGGATTCACCGACAAGGTCGCTGACGGAGGTCGCCAAGGATCTACGCGACATAATTCAGGTCCCAGCAAAGAGGCAGAACAATCCTCTGACCTGACAAGGTCCACAGGGTAGTCTACCCCTACTGGCTGAAGAAAGAAGAAAGAGGATCAAGGAGGAGAAGTAGACGACATCTGTGAAGAGCAACCAAGTATGTGGGGAAGTTGGAGATAGATGCTTTTTCTACTTTTTATTAGCCTGATGCTAGTGTGTTTTATTACCCATGAGTGTGAAATCAAAGCAGAATATCACCTCACCCGATCAAATGATGATATTTTAAACCCGCCAAATGCATCAAACGCAACTCATTTAAACAAGTTTCCCCAAAAAAGGCGAGAAGCGAGAGTAGGAGACAAGTGTTTGCAGCGATACCATGGGTTGGAACTGGACTATATTTAACCAACAGCCACTGTCTTCCAATTTGAGCTATGTAATGGGCTAAATTGCGGAGGAAATAATTACTCACGGCAAGGGTATAATGTTTACGTCTGTTATGACAATCCCATTCAGCATGAGTGTTCCACAAAATTTGGATAGGCGGCTCCTGGTGCAGCAACTGAACATATAGCAGAGGTTATACAGGTTTTCACTGGTCCCATATTGACTAAAAGGACAATCACAAAAGTGATGGGACCATTTCCAGAGGAGTTTCTCACACACACCAAATTCCATATCAATATCTATCAATTGATCTAAGAACCCTGCTGCTACAGGAAAAAAGATGTTCTGTATTTAGTACTAAGAGTGAATGTTGCAGGCAGAGACCCAGTGGGACTCCTCCTGTAGTCCCCAAAGAACAACTCCATTGCAAAACCCGACAAATATACCTACTCTTATCATTTCAGAAGATTACGCCAAACTTCCTCCCTAGATATAGTACAGCGTGCCACAGGATATGATGGGGACTCCATCTGGCTAGCCTAGCTAGCACAAAACGCAACAGATCAATACTAGGTGCATGTGTTGCTTGTACAAGTGCAATATATATTGCAATTGGCAATATAGGGCCATGGGCAAGGGCCTATATCTATTGGTATTGTGGTGACAATAGACTGTTTGTCAACATACCTACAGATACAATGGGAATGCGTGCTATGGTTAGATGAGCTGCGCCCCTCGCCATTATCGGCAATCAAATCAAGAGAGTTCGCCCTGACACCAATATTCCTGGAAAATTGACCCAACGCCGCCGCAGACAGACTAGATGCATCAAAGACAGCGAAGCTGCCTGAAAGGCTCCCAGTTCACTCCCCCGACCTTTATGTTGCCTCTCCCTGTGGCCCTGACCTCCCACCTGATGAAGAGCCTGGAGAGGATTGTTCTTGGCTACCTCCGCGACCAGGTGGACTCCGCTCTGGACCCGCTGCAGTTCGCCTACCGTCCAGGCATCGGCGTGGACGACGCGGTGATCTACCTGCAGCACCGGGCCCTGAGCCACCTGGAGGCCTCTGGAGGCGCTGTGAGAGTCATGTTCTTTGACTTCTCCAGCGCCTTCAACACCATCAGGCCCTCTCTCCTTAGGAGGAAGATGGAGGACGCGGGCGTGGACCAGCAGCTGGTGGCCTGGACCACAGACTACCTCACCAACAGGCCCCAGTTCGTCAGACTGCAGGACAGCCTGTCAGATGTGGTTGTGTGCAGCACGGTGGGCTCCTCAGGGGACATTGCTCTCTCTCCATTCCTCTTCTCAGTCTATACCTCTGATTTCAGGTACAACTCCGAGAGGTGCCACCTCCAGAAGTTCTCCGACGACACCGCCATCATTGGCTGCGTGTCGGTGGGGGGACGAGCTGGAGTACAGAGGAGTCATCACCGACTTCGTCGAATGGTGTGAGGAGTAACCACCTTCTCCTTAACACCAGCAAAACAAAGGAACTGGTGATAGACTTCCGGAGGACCTCCACACCCCACACACCTGTGAACATCCGGGGGTCAGACATCGAGCTGGTGGACTCGGTCAAATACCTGGGTGTTCACCTCAACAATAAACTGGACTGGTCCCACAACACCAACGCCCTGATCAAGGAGGGCCAGATTCGCCTGCACCTGCGGAGGAGACTGAGGTCCTTTGGCGTGACAGGGCTCTTCTGAGGACCTTCTACGACACTGTGGTGGCCTCTGCAGTTTTCTATGCCATCGCGTGTTGGGGGGGAGGCAGCACGGACAGGGACAGGAAGAGACTGAACAAGCTGGTTCAGAGAGCTGGCTCCGTCCTGGGCTGCAGCCTGGGACTCCATCGAGGAGGTAGCGGACAGAAGGACGTTGGCCAGGCTGACGTCCATCAGAGGCAACACCTCCCACCCCCTACACCACACTGTGGAGACCCTGGGGAGCTCCTTCAGCTCCAGACTGAGGCATCCTCAGTGCAAGGAGCGCTAGCGAAGGTCGTTCCTCCCCCACAGCCATCAGATTCTTCAACGCAGCTTCCGAGGTCCACTCCACAATGTCAGACCCATGTTAATGCTGTATAAAGTATTTATTGGTGTACATAGAGTAACCTTCGTCCTGCACTTTTTGAACTTTTTCTCCAACGTTCTGCTGCTGGAACAGTGTAATTTCCTCGCTGTGGGACGAATAAAGTTCTATTCTATTCTATTCTATTCTATTCTATTCTATTCCCATGATGCATGAGAGGTTGCTGGGTTCTAACTCTGGTCCACAGCACTGAGGCTGGGGACGAAATGGGCCCAGTTCAGTTTTAGCAAAAGGTAATCTGATGAAGCCCAGCATGACTTCCCCCACTCCAGTCCCAAACAGGACTTAAATGGCGTTTACATTTGTGATACGTGACAAAAATAAGTAAATGTGAGAGTTTTCTGCTGAGGTGCTGCTGTATTAGTGCACACAGGCATTTTGTCAATCTATAAGTGATTCAAGGTTTTGGCAGTAGTTTAATGACTTAGCTTTCTAGGCTCTAAAAAGTTTCTGGCAAGAACAACAGCAACAACAAAAATATATATAGGTTCAAAAAGAAGTGCATAAATATTCTCAGGACCTTTGTTTTGTAAGGAACAGAGCAAATGGATTGAAAAACATCTTTAGAGAAAACTGGATTCTGATTGGCACCATATATGTGCATGTCGGTTTTTTCCCCCTTTGTTTCAGTTTTGGTGAATTTGTTACTGGCTTTTGCAGCACGTGGCTAAAACCATTAAACAGGTTGAAACATGATCCTTTTAAATAAGCTATACATTATCAAGCGGCTGCTACATTCACGGTCGGCTCGAAAGTTGAAAACTTCGAGACGTTTTGGCGGTGAATGACGCCCGCTCGCATCATAACGAGAAGGTTTTGGATGCGATTTCTCAGCTTTGGGTAAATATGCACCAGGTCCTGAGGAATAAGACCCAGTTATCAAGGATAATGTTTGGCCGGATGGAGGAAAACACTGAGCCGACAGTCCCCTTGACGCTCCGTCTAGATTCCGAGCTTGAGTGGGGGCGTGAACGCATCAGACGCAGCTCTCCTGTTGCTCTGAGGAGGCCGGCCGGTGATTTTCCACTAACCGCGGATGCCGACTCACCCGCTGAAAAAACCAGACAAAGGTCAGGAGGAGAAGCTTATAAACGGCCCGACGCCCGACCACCAGCCCGCAGTCTCCCTCACAGGTGGACGCGCGAGACGACACGGACAAGCGACCGCGCTCCGAGGACAATAAAGGACAAATAAAGCAAAAAAAAGCCAGTTCCATCATCAGCGGACCAGGTGAGAACATCCCCAGCACCTTCACGGCGAGGCAGCGTCCGCGCCCGGAGCCCGGAGCCCGGAGCCCGGGGCCCGGAGCCCGGAGCCCGGGGCCCGGAGCCCGGAGCCGGGAGCCCGGAGCCGGGGGCCCGGGGCCCGGGGCCCGGGGCCCGGGGCCCGGGGCCCGGGGCCGGACGTCTACGCGCCTTTTGGGTTTTGGAGGTGAAATGATGCTCGTTGGCCGTGGTGCCGGTGCCGGTGTGTGTGTGCGTGCGTGTGCGTGCGTGCAGGGATGTGGTGCAGGATCTTTTGCCTTTTAGAATTAAGGACAGCGCGAGCTGAAGCCTTCTCAGAAGGAGAGGTTTGTCTTCTGCATACAGCAAAATCTGGTGAAAACGCAAGAGAATTGAAAAAATGGGGGGTTTGTTTTTGTCTGCGCACGTATGTATATAAATGTCATTAATGTCTAATTACCTAATGTGATTTTACCCAGACCGTCTCTTATTCTATTGCTGGAAATATCGCTTGAATTTTTTATTTTTATTTCTTTAATTTTTAAATTTGACCCTTTTTAGAGTTGGAATCGATCGCTTTGTCGTTTTTATCCAGTTAATTCAGTGTTTTAACCACTTGGTTGAGGAACAAAGATGATGATCGGGCCGGTGGATCGCTGGGCGCAGCAGGTTCCTCTTTCTTTTCTGCGCATTCTGTGAAAACCAGTAATTTAGACATTTCTGCTGTTGGCAAACCTGGTTTGATGTCCTAATTCTTTTAAACAGATATGGCCTCTTCTTTCCGTCTTAAAAAAATATAAATATATGTGTGTGTGTATATGTATGTGTGTGTGTGTGTGTGTGTGTGTGTGTGTGGTGTGTATTATTTGGATTGGATTTAAACATCTAAAACTCTTAATTTGATATGCAACCACTGGAAGACAAAAAGACTTAAACAACTTGTCTGCTTTAATTAGTGCTGGGGTAGAAGAAAATGGTGGCAGACTCTTCAGAAATATAAAAGCAAATGTAAAGACTTAAATGCTACAGTGTGTACATATTAGTTTGTCGGGTCTGGTTGGGGCAGTTTTCCTCCACCTAACAGGTATGTACCTGAGCGTTTCCTCTTCATTTATAGCCCAAGGTAACAGATGCAGCTCTACACATTTTTAGGATGAGATCAACTAACGTGTTAAAATTTAGAAAAAAAGCAACAACGCTAACATGTTTGTAACTGTCAGCGACGACCAATGACCAGTGGACACCCTGACGTCTTACTGGCTCGCTCTGGCTCTGGTTTTGGAGCAGATGGAGGAAGGACAAAGACCTTCCCAGCAATGGCTCACTCCTGGTGCACATTCCAGATGCTGACATTACCAAACGCTTCACGGATGTCTGTCAACCGTCCCTGGGGCAGGCAGCCATCACGTGCTACTGAGGCGGATCTGCTTGTCCCACCTGGGTGGTACTTGATGTTCCCGTTCCTGGAGGCTCCGCATCCAGACAGGAGGGAACAGAGTTCTTTGCGCTGGGTGGGGGGCACTGAACTGTCAAACTGGTACCAGTGCACCGATGCGGAAGGACCAGCTGGGTTCTGTGGTTTGACAGGACGGTAACAGTGGAGAGTTTGACTGGAAAAACAGGCTAAAAGAATAAACGAATGGATGTGTAGAGAAAAAAAGACAGGATAAATGGATCAGGATGGGCTGTAAGGCCGAGAATGTGCAGGGGTTAGCAGTGGAAACCTGTTCGCTCTGAAAATAGGCGGTGTTACATAAGAGCCGTGTGAACATGCGTGTGTCATGCCCAGTCAGTTCTGAAGTCACTGCTTTTTTTTTCCTCTGTCAACCTCAAACAAACCATCGTGTCTGATGCAAATCTAACACGCTAATGAGCTAACGAGCGCCGCGGTTGCCTCGAACCCAAACGCTTCCCTGGAGCTCGTCAGGTTCCCAAAGGCGACCGGCCTGCTGAGGAACATCTGAGCTAGTCAAAAGGAAAGACGCCGCCTTTACAGCTGAACTATAAACTCAGTTTGATTTGCAAAGATAAAATGTGAGGTAGATCTAAAAGTTCTGTGTAAACAGAGAACGTCTCACACATTAAAATAACGCCAGGAGGCTTGAACGAGGGTAATTAAGTTAATTCTCACCTGACTCTAATTTTCTTCTCAGAATGCCTCAAAAAGAGAAGCTTCAGTGCCTGAAGGATTTCCACAAAGACACGCTGAAGCCATCTCCTGGAAAGAGCCCGGGAACCCGCCCTGAAGATGAGGCGGAGGGGAAACACCCCCAACGGGAGAAGTGGGCCAGCAAACTGGACTTTGTTCTGTCCGTGGCTGGTGGCTTTATTGGTTTAGGGAACGTGTGGCGCTTTCCGTACCTCTGCTATAAGAACGGCGGAGGTAAGGTCTGAGAGCTTCTCAGCAGGTGTGAAAGAGGAAGATCTCCTGCCTCACTGCTCCCTCCCTCCCTTCACGCAGGTGCCTTCCTCATCCCGTACTTCATCTTCTTGTTTGGTGGAGGTCTGCCGGTGTTCTTCCTGGAGGTGGCGCTGGGTCAGTTCACCTCCGAGGGCGGCATCACCTGCTGGGAGAAGCTCTGCCCCATCTTCACCGGTAGGGAGGAAACACCCAGTAAAAGTGAGGTGAAGCTTGGTTGTAGTTTGAGGTGAAACTGTTCTGTGGAGGCTCCTCTGCTCCGAGCACCTTTCAGGTCTGATCTGGTTGTTTGTTTTTCAAACCTGGCGTCTGTTGCTGAGCTTCTGGATTTTCTGCTCAAGTAAAGGGATTCAGGTCCACCTCTGGTGCTCACAGAGGGACGGCTGTGTGAGGCCAGGCCGAGTCGCCCCTCCAGCCCCTGCAGGCGGCTGGCACCCCCCCGCTCCCTCCACCGGAGCCTTAATTCCCTCTCTAACCTGGTTTGGCCTCCGCTGCGTCCTGAAAAGCACAGCTGTTGTCTTCCTCCACGTTACCTCCAGGATCAAATGTGGATCTTTTCAATTCGGATCTCTTTCTTCACTCAAGCGCCGACTGTCTTCCCTCTATCCCATCTTCACACCTCCCCCTCTCCTGCTTTCCACCAGAGAAACGAGGTTAATATATTCTCTGCTGTGGAGCGGAACGTGTCCTTAAACCGCACACAAATCTTTAATTTAACCTCACATTTCTTCTTCATTTAATTATTTACTCTGGTCGTTAGTCTCACTTTCACCGGACACTTCTTACTTGCCTCTCCCTCTCCCTTCCTCCCTCTCTTTTTCGCTTCTTTCTTTCTCTCTCTCACACACGCAAGCAGGAGACTAAACAGTGTCCCACATCACATGTCGCTATGGCAACAGCGCAGCAACACATCAGAGGACATAAAGTGCTGTTCATAGACGTACTGATAAAGAGGAGGAGGAGGAGGAAAGGGGTGAGTAGAGAAGAAAAGCGAGTGAGCTAACACACCCGTGCTGGAGCAGAGCACAGCTCTCCCTCCATACGTCCAAGATAATTCATTATAATAGAGTAATAATATAATAATAAAGTCAGTGTGAGCTGGGAGCAGGTGGACCTTCTCCCCACCTCCATCTCTACCTTCGGTCAAGTCGATTTTGGGAGAGATGACACATCGGCTTGACGAGCACGTGACCCCTGCGAGGTGACGCGTGTGTGTAGGTGCAGATAGCCACACACACACAGAGTCCTGTGTTTGCCAAGTCTATGGGCGTTTCCTCACAGAGCGTTGGCTCGTGGCCCCGTGAAGAGATCAAAGCGTGTGGTGAAGGTGCAGCAGGCAGACCCAGCGGGGCTGATCCTGGGTGCCACACAAGCCCGGTTGTGCACCTACACAAACGTGCTGCTGCTTGTGCTGCTGCAGCAGCAGTCGGGGCAGAGGTCAGCTTTCAGAAATAGTGGTTACAGCCAGCCAAGTTTCCACAAGCTCAACCAAAGTGCACCGTAAAGAGGAAGTGACACGCATGGGTGAACCCTTTGGTTTTGCTCTCAAGTTCGTGTGTGTTTCTCACCTCACAATGAAACCTCTGTGCAATCAAGTCAAGTTTTTTGACGCTTACCCTGTTGTTTCCCCACACTCAGACTCGGCTTCTGCTCTTTCTGCAGGTATTGGCTACGCCTCCATCGTGATCGTGTCCTTGCTCAATATCTACTACATCGTCATCCTGGCCTGGGGTGTGTACTACCTGTTCCAGGTATGTTCACAGAGTGTGGATTCAGATAGGGGCCAGGCTGCATTCACAGTGGCTCCACTGCTGCTGGTTGCCATAAACTGCTTTTTGCTGTGGCGCCATCGTTTGCTTCTGTCTACGACAGTGTTTTCAACCCGAGCTGCCCTGGGCCAAGTGCAACCACTCCTGGAACAGCGCCCGCTGCATCGAGGACACCAGCCGCATGAACAAGTCCCTCATGCTGGCGGCCAACGCCTCCAACCTGACCCTGGTCTCCCCCGTCACCGAGTTCTGGGAGTAAGTTTCCTTCACGCTCCGCTCGTTTGATCCCTGATCTGTCCCGGAAACGGTGTACTCTCCTTCTGCGTAAGAAAAGGCAATAGGAATTCTTGGTTACTCTGAATTACTTGGTTGATTTTCCATCCCAATTGCCTCCAAAATGAAACACTTAGTTGACTTGAAAGAGAGCGGGTGGCTGCAGCCCGGTTCTGGACACAGCCCATGGATTCGTCCTTCTCTGACCTGGGCCTTTTCTTTTTCCATTGCAGAAATAACGTGCTAGCCATCAGCACCGGCATACACGATTTGGGTCCGGTTAAATGGGACCTGGCCTTGTGTTTGCTGATCGTCTGGGTCATCTGCTTCTTCTGCATATGGAAGGGAGTCAAGTCCACCGGAAAGGTAGGAGTCGCAGCCGCTGCCACGAGGGCCTTTTGGTACGCAGGCATCCGCAAACAGTTGCTACGGGTAATGAGGCTAATAATGTGCATTTTTGAGGAATAACCTAATGATTCCTTGCTGGAATGTCTGGTTTCCAAACCTTCGAGACCTTTTCAGAACAAGAATAACCATTGGGTTATTTTTGGTAGCTGAATTCTAGGATGTAAAACATAAAAGATGTTGCTACAAGCAGAAGCAGCCAAATCAGTGTCAGACTGGACTGTTTATAGCCTCGACACTCCTGATTGATTGGTCTGGCCTGATTTACGTTCTCTGGTCGCTCCAAGTCTTACATCTGCTGCTTCAGTTGCTCAAACACAGCCAAGTGTGTGAGAACTTGCCAATTTGTAGACAGGCTGCTGTTGATTTAAAGCGGAGTTTGTGATTCTTCTCACAAACTACTTCATGCACATTTATCCTACATCAGGGGAGGGCAATTATTTATCCTGAAGGGCCACGCTTGGTTTTAGATCCCGATAAACAGGCTGAGGTTAGCGAAAAATCCTGCTTGATGGACTACTGATTGAAAAAATCGTTTCAAGAGCCTGCAAATAGAGATGTGTAGAGATGTGTGTAGAGATGATGATGAAGCTCCAAATGTTTGGATGTTTGGCCCCTCCTTCTTGAGAGGACACGTTAGCATGCTAGCTGAAGAGTTTTCTGACCAATCAAGCTGACAGCCCTCTACATTTGGCTTTTGGAGAAACTACTGTGAAGGCTTTGTGGGCCAGATTAAAGCGTTCATCGGGCCACGTGTGGCCCCCAGGCCTCAGTTTGCCATCCTTGGTCCAACGTCATTCTCTCAGGCTGACTTCGGGTTGTTGTGACACCCCCAGGTGGTCTACATCACAGCCACTTTCCCGTTTATCATGCTCATCGTGCTGCTGATTCGTGGCGTGACACTGCCGGGCGCCGCCGAGGGAATCAAGTTCTACCTGTACCCGGACCTAAACCGCCTGAAGGACCCGGAGGTAAGAGCCCAGTGCTGCACACATCCAAGCCTGCCAGCAGACTTGCAGCAGAGTGAGCAGCCCAGCTGAAGCCAAGCTGAGGTCCTTCTAAAGAAGCGCCATGGCTTCATGTGTCTGAGCGAGAGACGCGCATCAGCGGGCCTCAGCCTCTTTGTCCCCGCTTTCTCCTCCTCTCCGGTAGGTGTGGATTGACGCAGGCACCCAGATCTTCTTCTCCTACGCTATCTGTTTGGGCGCCATGACGTCCTTGGGGAGCTACAACAAGTACAAATACAACTGCTACAGGTGAGGCGCTTTCAGTGATGGGGTGAGCGGTAGGGTCGAGAGGGAAGTGTGTCTTCATTAACAAATCCTCCTCATGACATATGTGTGACATAGGGACTGTATGCTGCTGGGAATCCTCAACAGTGGTACCAGTTTTGTGTCTGGCTTCGCAATATTTTCCGTCCTGGGCTTCATGGCACAAGAGCAAGGGGTGGACATTGCTGATGTGGCAGAGTCAGGTACGAGGGTTCCGCAAAGGCAGCAGTGGTGGTGGGCGCTGCTGCCCGCTTCAGTGAAACAACAGTACTGACAAACAGCAACGAAACCCCTAAAAGATCCTTGCCCGCGTGGTTCTAACGGAGACCGGTCAACTCAAAAAACGACTCTACGACTGACAAATGTTAGCATCAAACTGTGGAAGTTGCAGCTGCTGTTGAGCAGCGACTGTTAAAGCCTGCGGATGCGGCTGGATGGGCTGAGGCAGACGCGTTGGCTAAATGTTGGTTTATCTGCTGGTTTTGTTCCTTCCTGAGGCAGATGGGAAGGTTCCTGCTGTGTCTGCAAGCGTTTTGGGTCACACTTATGAGCGCTTTCTCTGCCCTGAGCCCCCGGCTGCCGTGGAGCGTTTATTTGGACTTTGCTCTAAAAGACGACGGTTGTTTTTCTGCTCGTCGACGAGGCTCCTGTATCTTTTGAAGGGGAAGCCAAATATCCAGTTTTCTTGACTGAAGGGTCCCTGCACCGCCGGGTCTTCTAGGTCTTTGTGTAGCTAGCTTACAGTGGAAGTCATGAAAGATGCTCAGATTTGATTTATGCTTTGTGAAAATCTCATTGTTTAGAGCAGATTTTATCCCAAAGCTAAAGGGTACGAAGGTTTTCAGATCCGTCTGGGTTACGAGTGGTTTCGTGATGAGACAGACCTGAAAGTTGCTGGTCTTGTCCCAGAGTCCCCAGATCGATCAGAAATAAAGCGCTGAGTTCTGGGGCTAATGTGCAAACCTGAAACATCCTGGAGCAGCTGCTGCTGCTGCAGAGAAGGTGTCACATGTTTGGACATGAAACTGAGGCAACATGAAACTCACCATGAAAGAGCATCACTTCCAGCCGGCCTGCTGCAAATCTAAGAATAGTGTCAGTTGACAGAACAGTCAGGAAGGTGTCGGCTGCTTTTAATCTGCATCATGACAGGAGAGCCATTAAACCCAGACTGCTAGGCTGCAGGCTGCAGGCTGCGTCACTGCTGAGGGTTCACAAACTCCTTAAAGGCTTTTTTCCTTCTTGTTTTTAGGGCTCAAGTTGTCTCTGAGCTTTACATGACCCCAGAGCCCACGTCTCATTCTATGGGAAAGTTCTATTTACTGAGTTAGGTGAAAGCCCGCCTACAATCCTCCCAAAAAAAAACCCCTGATGGCAGTGGTTTTTTTTGTTTTTAGTCACAACACAAGCTTCTTTGTTACTTCCTTTATTTGGTTTTCTGAACTTCCTGTTTTACAGCAGCAAAGTCGATCTCTAGAACCATCAGAAAGAGGCCCCTTTTGCACTGCAGCTTCTCCATTTGGCCCCAGCAGCCGACTGGCTCCATCTTAAAGGCTGTTTTTAAGTCTGGATCAACATTTATGACCACAGTCTGCCTATTGTTCTCCCCCCGTCGTTTACGTGATTGATTCCAAGTTTCCTGGTTGGAAGCTGTTGTGAATGGAAGCTAACTCGATCCTCTTAGCGCTTGCATGAAATATGCTAATGCAGGAAGGTAACAACAGGTAAGGAAGGCTGGTTTAGAAGCAGGACTTGTGTAACTTGGTACAGCTCACAGAAACATCTGCTCTGCATCTCCTTCATCGCCTGTTCTTTCTACCGGGATGCAGGCCAGACAAGACTGTCCAGATGCTAACATCACCCCCAACCTCTGTCTGCTCACCCCCCACCCAACCCCCCCGCCTCTGCAGGTCCCGGCCTGGCCTTCATCGCTTACCCCAAGGCTGTAACCATGATGCCTTTTCCTACAGTCTGGGCGGTTCTCTTCTTCATCATGCTGCTGCTGCTCGGCCTCGACAGTCAGGTGACATTTACGAAAAAAATAAACACACAACACATGAGGACAAACTGTCTCTGTATTGGCTGACCTCATGTCTCTGCTTCCTGTCAGTTTGTGGAGGTGGAAGGACAAATCACATCACTGGTGGATCTGTATCCATCCTTCCTAAGGAAGGGTTACCGCAGAGAGGTTTTCATCGCTATCATCTGCTGCCTCAGCTACCTGATTGGACTCACCATGGTTACCAAGGTAATGCAACGATGAAACAGGCAGGCAGGACAGACGCAAAGGGCTTCGCCGTACGCCACTCCTGCCCGTCTGAAGGGCCTCATGGGGTTGTAGAACTCGATGACGGGGCCAGCCAGGTGGTGCAGGAAACCAAGCCCTAAATGAGGATCAGAGGTTCGCTAAAATTCCTGCTTAATGGACAGGACTGGGAAAATATTTAGAAGAAGAGTCTGTAAATTAGTCCACCCATTACAGCTGACCACCCTCTTCATTTGGCCACAGGTGGCCCCCGGGCCTCAGTTTGCCCGCCTCTGCTGTAGGCGCTGGCCGGCGGCCTCATTCAGGCTCTAAATCAGGGACGGCAGCGTTCAGAAGTTATTAGCTTCAGTCCCAGAGGAGGCGACTCAGGGCACAAGTGTTCTTTATGCCTTCAAGCCCAGAGTCCCCCCAGTCTTGTGAGATACCGTCGACTTTCTGTAACCCGTCTTCTATTTATGTCTCTGCTGTGGTTTCCCTTTGCGGTTCTCATTATGTCTTATTTATTTTCCCGTGGCCTCTCCTTCCCCTCTGCTCTCTCCCTCTTCTGTTGCTAAACTCGTCCCTCATTCATGAGTACCGACGTCCAGCCTCCAAGCTGTTCTTTTTAGAACTCCTTTGTTCACTCGGTACCAAATCTAGCTTCCACGTCCGCGTCCCAACCCCAGCGGAAGCGGAGCATTCACATATCTGGCTGTAGAACCGACTCGCGCTGGTGGGACTATTTAACCAGCCTGATCACAGGCGGTCGGGGTGTGTTTACGTCTCAGCCGAGTTGGAGCCAATGAATGCTTACAGGCAGAACCAAGCTACGGAATCCCTGTATGTCGTACGCGTGTCAGTGAGTCTTGTTCTTCCTCCGCAGGGTGGCATGTACGTTTTCCAGCTGTTTGATTACTATGCAGCCAGCGGTGTGTGCCTTCTGTGGGTGGCATTCTTTGAATGTATAGCTGTTGCCTGGGTTTATGGTGAGTTGTCTTCACAAAGCCATGATGTATTTCATTTATTTAATGGCTAACTACACACAGAAACAGCTTTAACGTTGCCTTGGGTGCTTCTGAACCTGTTTGAACCTGTTTGCAGGCGTTGATAATTTCTACGATGCTTTAGAAGACATGTTGGGCTACAGACCAAGTCCTTGGATGAAATGGAGTTGGACTGTTATCACCCCTCTACTGTGTGTGGTAAGAATGTTGTTGACTCTGCTGGGGTTGTGTGTGTGTGAAGGACTTTCTGCAGTGATCCCACGGGAATGCAAAACATAGTGGTTGTGTTAAAAAGCGAAATGAGAGGAAAATCCAGGCATCCTCCGTGCTGTGGGCCGAGATGATGAACCTCAAAGCACACCCTGACGTGCAGAACCCTCCCGTGTGGTGCTGATGCTGTTCCCCTCCTCTTCAGGGCTGCTTCATCTTCTCTTTGGTCAAATACAAGCCGCTGACGTACAACAAGGTCTACGAGTATCCCGACTGGGCCGTCGCGCTCGGCTGGACTCTGGCCTTGGCCTCCATGATCTGCATCCCCATGGTGGTGGTCATCAAGATCATCCGCTCCGACGGGCCGCTTATTGAGGTGGGTGGAGTCACTGTGGCAGCGGTGGGTCAAGAATCTGTCTGGTGGTAACTCTCGGCTCCTTTTCCCGCCTGCTGTCTGCAGAGGATCAAGGCGGTGGCTGCTCCTGTTCGCGGGGGGGCCAGCTCACGTCCCAAAGACCACCGCGGCCCCAAAGAGCTCACCTACCCGCTGGACCCCAACGGGAACAGTGGCGGGCTGAAGGCGCCGACCCACATCATCGTAGAAACCATGATGTAAAGGAACAAGGTGGAGGCTCTCCATGAGAGGCTCCGCCTTCCTCCTTCTTCCTCTGATTTGCTTCTGAGGCTAGTTAGCTTTGTTTATCTGTCTGTCTGTTGGACTGATAAGGGTTTAAGGACAACAGGTCCTGGTTCAAATCTTTGAAAGATACTTTGAAAGTCAATCGTTCTTGATGGAGCCACAATCTCAATCGTTCTTCAAACTTCAAGTCTTTTTTTTTCTTTCATCCCCTAAATCACAGATGTGATCAAAGCAATTAAACAGGTGAACTGATTGTGTGCCCATGTAATCCAAATGTGCCCTTGTGCTTATCAAAATGAGCCCAAAGTCCCAGAGCTGCGGCGAGACGAGACGAGGCGAGGCGAGGCTGCCGCCCTGCTCAGAGTATCTGAAGGATTTGAAGTGGGGAGGTTGAACCCTTGAGTGTCATTTGTGCTGTGGTGTACAGTAGTAGCTCCTCCGTCTGTATCTATCTATCTCTATTTATCTTCTGTCCTAGAACGCGTGACGATTCTGTGGTGGCTGCGATAGGCAACCTTGGCCTCTGTTGGCGGTGGATTCATTTCATTTTCATGGGACGTTACTGTGCTTTTTCCCTCTGTTCATTTTTCAACTTTAAGATGATAATGCTATAAGTATTTACTGTTGATAAAGATTGCTGTAACTTTAATAAGAAATACTGCGGATGAATGATGCGACGGCGGCGGCCATCGTGGGTTCCTTCCTGGTCGTGAATCCTCCCCAGCAGCAGTGCGGCCAGCTCATCTGTCCCAACACTCATCTTGTCTTCCCTTGGTTTTGGTTTTGCGTTGGGTCTCCTGGCCCCCCGGTGTCCCCTGAAAAGTATGTGACCCTGTTTGGGAATTTGAAGTGGGCGTGGCTAGAGAGGGGAATGTTGGATTGGTGTCTTCTGCATCCTGAACCTCAAGAGTGTGAGCACTTCTGAGAGGAACTAGTGGAAAGGAAACCAGGCGAACGTCATCAACAGGCGTTGGCGCGACTGCTGGTGGGGTTTTCCCGCCGCTCACTCCTCTCAACGCCAGCCTGGTGTTTGTGCTGAAGCAACAGAAAATGCTACACTTGAAGCAGCCGGTCAGACTCAGAACCAGAGTGAAACTAGCACAGTGACATTTCCAGGCGCTTCTGTTAGCTTGATGATGCTCCACCTTGAGCTCTAATTTGCCGTGATTCCATCCTGGAGCTGTAAAATTCCCCAAGCGGTGGCGTGTTAGCCTGCGCCTGCACGCTTCTTTAGTTAAGGCTCTTCACTGAAATGCGAGAGCACGCCTCAGTCATCGGATGAGTCGGCCACCCGATCGGGCCGTGTCCCGTTACCACGCCAGGGCAGTGAAACATCCGTCACCGAGGCCAGAGGCTCCGACCACCATCCCATGGCTCACGTGAACGATCACGCCATCAGAGCTGCAGCCATGGTGACAGCGGCTGGAACGGGGGGAAAAAACGCAAACTTCCTGTCCAAAGTTCGGCGCCAGCGGCTCCAAGGCTGTTTGCACTTCCTGGTCCTTCGGTGCAGATTAGACACCAGACGAGGCCACAGATGCTCCTCCAGCAGCAGCCAAATCAAAATAGATCAAAACGCTGACTGTGCAGCAGTTCCTCTTATCTTTCAGATGGAGGGAAGCAGGTCACACCCCCACCTCCACAGCACAAAAGCTATTTTCGCAGAGTCTTTGCACCACTTATTTAAAGTCTATTTTTAACCGACAGCCAGAGAAAGATTCTCCCAGGTTCTTGGGATGTTTGCACCATGGAAAGTTGTTTGAAAATGAACTGAAGCTTTTTTAAATGGGCAAATGAGTCATTTGGAGACCTGAAGCAAAGCAAACTCCCGTCCACGCGTTATTTACTGCCAGGCCCTTCTTTGTGTGGGTGCTTGGAGCATAAACACGAACCAGTGGAGTCAGTTCTCACCTGTTTATGCTGTCTGTATTTACTCTTTGCGTTTGGCTTCCGACTGTGCTCCAGCAGTCAGACCACCTTCAGCCCCCTGGGTTTAAACCAATATTTGGTGTTTCCTGTTTATATGTGACATTTAAAGCTAATAAACATTTTTTTTCCCTCCCAATGTTGAAAGTCACCTCCAGGAGGATGTGAAAGTTTCTGAAAGTGGATCTTGAAAGTGTCCAGATGAGACCATGACCTTCACCAGGTTTCTCTGCCTGTCCACATTTGGTTCCATATGCGTTTTTCCGTTCGCGGTCGCACACCCCTCACCCCCTTTGCACTGAACTCCAGATAACACTAGTATTTTCTTCTTTTTCTTTTACGTTAAACATTGAATACTTAACTACTCGTGCTCCAGCTTGGATCCTGGCAGGGGCGGGGCGGGGCCAGGCCGGGAGGCGTTTTCGGGACGCTTGTACACACTTTTGAACACACGCCTGCTTATTGTCTATGGAATTTTCCTACGTTTGAGCCATTAAAGCAGAAATTATTGAGTTCTTAAGAATGTGCACAAAAGTTGACTGGAAGAGGAAATGATCAGAGGTCAAAGGTCAACGGAGCCTGGCACAAAGACCGTTTGAGGTCATGCTAACCACAAAATATCCATCAAGAAAAACCCTGCTAAAGCGGTATGTGCAATAATGTTCAGGATCATTCGTTTTCTTAGCTTTTCCTCCAGCGGGTGGAACCTTTAAATCAGCATCAGGTCAATCAGACGTGAAAGTTTGACCTTTGGTTTCTGTAAACGAGCCGCCGTCAACCCACCAGTCAACATCTAGACCTTCTGCACATCAGGCAGCTGCATAAAAGCGCCAAAAACCTGGGGGGCCGTCAGGCCCGGCAGGCTGATTCGCTCTTTTATCAGGCGTTTTCTGATAAACCTCATATTCTCTTATTTTACGCTGTCAAACTCTGTCAGAACTATTTTTATTTTTCATTTTTTGGTTTCAGTGTCGCGGATGCGTCACAGTCGCTTTCCTTCGTTTTGTTTTGTTTGAACGGAAACTCGAGATGTGCTGCAGAATAAGACGGCTCAGAGTGATCTTTACCTTCCTGGACCTGGTCCGGGAGGCTGGAACCATCAGGCGGAAAGCGTCTCCGTCCTCTGCTGCCGTCTCAGACCTTCCTTTGGAGAATGTACAAGAAATGTTTTTTAAATTCCTGCCGAGGGGAAAACAAACCCAAACATTTTTAACAAAGTAATTTGACAGCTTTTATTTTTTACTTGTACGGCCGACCTGTAAAGTAGGAAATGTGTTTGAACAAGTTTTACAAACGTGTAAAACATATTTCATAATTAAAAAAATGGACAAAATGTAAATTCTTTGTGTTTGGGTTGTTATTTCTGGGCGTGGTGAAAAAGAATTTCATTTAAATCCTTTAGATTAAAACTCCCAAATTAAAAGCATCTGGACACTTTTAACCTGATAAAAGAACATTTAAAATGAGCGACATTTATCCTTGTTTGTCCACATAATTTTGGGCCCATTAAAATGAAAATATCCCACATTAACTGGCAGAAAACAAGAAATCCCATTATTTATTAATATTTTTAATGAATGAGGGTAAAAGGTCAAAATGTCGGGTTTCTTGTCTCCAAATAACTGCAACTTAAGCTGGAATACTTTTTAGTGTCTTGTTAACAACACAAGGATAAAGGTTGTGCTTTAAATGAAACAGGAATGGATGGAGCCGTTACCTAGCAACGACTCCAGCCAAAACACTTGAAGTCATTTGAGGCAGCTGTGTTATCGGCCCTCAAAAACCACAACAACCTCAAAAACCTAATAATAATAATAATAATAATAATGATAACCACACTTACCTTTACGCACAAACACTCATGATTGTTATCCGAGAAAAGATTTTGCGTTCATCTGGACTTTTCAATTTTCTTTTTGGAAAACGTTTCGCCTTCTATCCAAAAGGCTTCATCAGTTCAGAACTGAAGAAAATTGAAAAGTCCAGATGAACACAAAATCTTTTCTCGGATAACCCTGACCTGGATGACTGAGAACCTGCACAGACACTTGTGATTGTTAACGCAACAACGTTTTCGTCATGTTTACATACAGAAAATCTGCAGTTTGGGGGATATTTGGACCCAAACTCCTGCAGCTGAGCTTTTCGGCCTCTTTCATCTGGACATCAGCTGCTTCGACCGCTTTAGCTGCTTTAGCCGCTTTAGCTGCTTTAGCTGCTTTAACCGCTTTAGCCGCTTTAGCTGCTTTAGCCGCTTTAGCTGCTTACGGCTGCTTCGGCCGCTTTAGCTGCTTTAGCCGCTTTAGCCGCTTTAGCTGCTTCGGCCGCTTTAGCCGCTTTAGCTGCTTCGGCTGCTTCGGCCGCTTTAGCCGCTTTAGCTGCTTTAGCCGCTTTAGCTGCTTTAGCCGCTTTAGCTGCTTCGGCTGCTTCGGCCGCTTTAGCCGCTTTAGCTGCTTTAGCCGCTTTAGCTGCTTTAGCTGCTTTAGCTGCTTCGGCCGCTTTAGCCGCTTTAGCTGCTTCGGCTGCTTCGGCTGCTTTAGCCGCTTTAGCCACTTCGGCTGCTTTAGCTGCTCTACCTGGGAACGTTTCGACCTATTCGTGCTCGTTTATAAACCATTTTCAGAGTCAGCTCCTACCTTCGGCTTTCTCTGTTCTTTGAGCATAATTCTGGATTAAGTTTATTCATTTATCAGCAGACATGATTCCTGCTGCCTCACAATTAGTCAGGTAAACCCGGAAGTGAAGGTAACAATGACGAACACCTGACGGTCAGTTCGGATCATAGATCACAGAGAGGACAGACGTCTCACTTCGCTCCAACGTTCAGACGTCATAAAATCATAGTTTATGTTTTGTTTTTTGTTTTTTGAGGATACCTCTAATGCCTACTTAGAATTGGCATTAAAATCCTTTTTTCTTTAAAAAGAAACTTAATTCAGGGAAAGAAACCCGATTGGGGACAGGTTAATCTGTATGAAGGGTGATTTTCAGGCTTTTAGAGCACAGTTAAGAATTTCTGTATTTATTCAAAAACAATGAAATATAAAGTATGTTATAAATACTGATTTAAAAACTGACTGTTTTTAGGATTCTGCTTTTGCTTTTAAACACACTTCTGCTGACCTATGTTTAACAGCCGCATCCAGGAGCGCCGTGAGCCACTGGAACGGAAGAGGAAAATAAAGATTGCTGCACTAAATCTGATTAAAAAAAAAAAAAAGATTAAAGGAAGGTAATCTGATTATTTGATTGTGTATTAATTACTCCATTAAACCGTGCCAGTGTTCCCCCTGGTGCAGGGGCCCCACAAAACATTTTTTTTTGTTCTGTTCTCTTTTTGGGTCTCACATTCCAGTGTACCATGAACGAACTGTATGAACTTTGGTATTTAACTGCTTTTCCATGTGTTTAGGCTGTTATGTAAGAGAAGCCTCGGGGGCATACTTAAGTCAGTAAAAACAGAATGTACAGCTCTGTATTCACACAGATAATGCATAGACTCATTTCCCAAACACACACACAGTCAACATAAAATTAGATTTTTATTCCTCTTTGTTATCGTTTCTTATGTTCTTCTAGAAAATAAAAAAAGACAACAACAAACAGAGATATACATTTTCCCTTTGTTCATTTTTTTGTACTTGCTCTCAAGTTTCAGAAGAGTACTGTTGTCGTAAAAAAATACTATATTACATAGAACTTTACACAGTTTGGAAAAACAGAACCTGCACAATGGTTACAGAAAGGAGCCGATCCGGAGGAGCCGACGCTGCTTCCCAACCAGAGGCCATTCATTCGTGGATGGATGACTGAAACGATGCAGGGAGGCTCCGGTGGACACACACGTATTTATGTCCTAACCGGAGCCTTTTCACAGCCGAGCTGCACGTTCACCAATTTTACCAAATGAGAGATTTTTTCATGAGGTGGCGCCATCTTTGAATCTGAGGAGCAGTGGCACACGTGCTCGCTCCCCTGCAGCTGATGATGTAACAAATCAGTCATCAGTTACATCATCATAATGTGACATTTTGAACAGCCGTTACGTAAGAAGAGCGTGTCGGACTTCATCTGTCCCGTGGTTCTTTGTTTCAGCTGTTGTTTATGTTCAAGTGGACTCTTTGTTTTTTTTATTCCTGGTCAATCTTTTCTGTTGGGAAGTGAAGCCGTGCACGTTTCAGACGTAAACACAGCCAGAAACAAGAATTATTTCATCTGACAATTACGTATGACGTTTGGATTGGGATTTAGCTCGTACCTCCAGCCAGAACTGCATAGGGATTATGGATGAACACACACACACACCTGTACATACAGTACGTACAAAAACGCCAAAACCATCTTTTTGCCTTAAAAAAAAGTTGTATTTTTTGGCCACTCGTAAGGTTAAAAAAACAGGTTTGTGGTGTATGAAAATACTTACATGTGTGGTTTCCAACAGTGTGCTCTCTCGTTTGTCGTTTAGTTTTATTTACTGGTGGACAAAAGTTGATCTCCTGACTCAGTCTGGAAAAAGTGTGTGTGTGGTTTTCAGTCTCATCAGGGATTCATGAGGGGTCTCTGTACAGTGAAATGTACACTGGCTAGATCTGTTTCTCTCTGCCACACACACACACACACACACACACACACACACACACACAGGTACTCTGAAACGGGGGCAGCTGTGCTGGGTTATGCAACCGTGCACGAAGGACTGAGACTGATTGTTACTGTCTAAATATTTCACCTCAGCATTTGTCACGTGACCCAGCTCTTTTCCCGAGTTGTCTTTCACACTGCTTTTTTTGGACCGGTGCCCCAGTTTCATCCGTTCACAGTGAATCGTGCAGGTGAGAGCCAGAAGAACAGAGGATGGAGAGCTTTTGTATCTGACATGGCTGCTGTCAGGCTCCCTCTGGTTCTTTCCTGAGTGGGAAGAGCTGCAAAGCTGTTCCTTCTGTGCAGGAAACCAGGCATCCAGAGCTTCTCCGACTGCTGCTCATGTCCCCCAGCCTGATCCGTCAGGATCCAGCAGGTTTTGATGGGAAGGGCTGTTGTTTCTTTTGGAATTTCAACCATTATTTCATCTCGGGCCTCGTTAGGAGGCTGTTGAGGGTGTTGAGGATCAGCAGAAGCTGCTGGTTCTGTCAGAGCACACGTGGACCTGTCCTTAACCTGGCCCTTCTCCGTTTCCTTGCAGATGATGCGTTTTTGTTTCTCATGTTCACAGCGTGACCGGACGGCGTACCTTAGCAACACGCTCACAAGACTCTACCTCTGTTAGAAGAATAAAGTTATTTCTCCTTCTGACCCCCAGGAGGTCTCCTCCTTCGTAGCTCACAGTGTAAATATAGCTTTGATGGTGCTACATGTGGTTCCTTGATGCTGAAATTCTCTTTTTTATTCTCTTTCGAGTCTTTAACGAGACAGGTTTGGACTGAAGATGGTTTATGAGAGAGTTTGGCATCAGCGCCCCTGGTGGCCGGCGGCAGTATTTCCCAACCTTCCCAATACCAGCGGAGTGAAAACCTCCTTTTAACACGGCTTCTGTTGTTTTCAGCAGGTTTTCCTCTCATGTGATCGTTTTGAGGGCACCTAACAGCGTGGCTCTCACAGAAGGTTGCCCACCATTCGTTTACTGGTCTGAGGTGCGAGAGGCAGGAGGCTGGGTCGGAAGATGGGTGTGTGTGTGTGTGTGTGTGTGCATGTGTTTTGTGCCAGTTGCACTCAATTTGCTCCTCAAATTCAGTTGTTTCAACACAAACGCCTGTGTGTGTCTGAAGGCGTGGCCTGTTTGTGTGTGTGTTACAGGTCTAGCGGGTGATCCAGTGTGTTGTTGTTGTCCTCCGTGTCTTCGGAGGCCAGCGGGTTGCGGCTGATGACCAGCTCCAGCCTGTCTCCGGCCTCCGTGATCAGCGGCACAGCCAAGCAGCAGTCAAAGTCCCTCGTCCTCACGTGGTTCACCTGAACAGGTGGAGAGAGAACAGTCCAGTCAGGTGATGCAACGCTGGCATCGCGGAAAGCGAGACGCTGCACTCAGACGCTGAGGCAGCAGAGTTAACGTGGCAAAGTTCAGCTATGCGGTTCAGAGAAACAAGCAGCCAGCACAAGGTCATCATGCCGGGGTCGTTCCGCGCTGCCGCCCAGAACCGGCTCAGAGGCGGACCCTCCTCCCCATACCTGCAGGATCCTGTCGAAGGGCTTCAGCCCAGCGCGGTCGGCCGGCCCGTCGGCTCGGATCATGTTCACGTAAACTCCCTTTTCCAAGAAGCCATCCGACACGCTGAACCCGAAATCATCGATCTCTGGGTCCTTGATCACGGTAACCTGCAGAGCCATCAGGGACGTGAGGCAGGCGGGTCCTCTCTGCTGACCTTCAGCTGACCTCAGCACGGCTCAGCTGACCTTGTGTAACTCCAGGGGCGTCGGCGACACGATGCCCTGCATCTCCTCTTTAATGCGACGGGACTCCCAGGTCCTCTCCGACACCCTCAGCGAGGCCTTGGGCTTGGCCTCGTGCTGCAGGATGGGGGATTGGCCGTCCTGGTGCAGGTGTGCTCCTTGGTGCAGGTGGGCCTCGTGGTTGAAGTGGAGCTCCTGGTGCAGGTGAACGTCTAGGTGAAAGAAGATGGTAGATGCACAGCAGCAGACGTGAGCAGGAGTCCTGGCCTCCTTTCTCTGAAGTACCCTGAGCGTCTTGGTGGAGGTGGGCTTCTTCGTCCAGACGGGCTCCCTGGTGCAGATGTGGAGGCTGGTGGAGCAGGTTCCCCTGGTTCAGGAGCGAGTCTCTCCTCAACGGGCTCATTCTGCTGTGACTCAGAATGGCCTCGGGCGGAGGTTTGCTGACACCGTCCATGCCCAGACTGATGGCAGTTCCGGTCATGATGGAGGCCTGAACACAGACACACAAACACCGGAGGCTAAGCTAACGCTAGCACTGCTGTGACATCTGCAGCCAAAGCGAGAGGAAGAGGCCGAAGAGGGCAGCTCACCTCTATTTCTCTGAGTAGTTCCGACTGGCCGCAGGTCTCCAGGTCCTCCAGAGCCTGACACCAGAAACTGTCCTCAGGATCCAGCAGAATACCGTCCGCCTGCTGGCCGAGAAACCTTCAGATGGACAAGTTCAACTGAATTCAGACTTTGGAAACCTTCTTACTTCAGTACCCAGTTAGGGACATCACGGTTCGCCTCTTGCCGACTGCAGTCTGCTTCTGGGATTGACTGGAAAGCTAATTATTGCCACGACGTCGTGAATGTTTGATTAGTGCTGAGCTGCTTGTGCCTCCACAGGCCGTGAAGGTTCAGGCAGCTCCGAACACGGAGTCCTTGTTCTGTCACGCAGCTGTAATCAGGAGTCACTTCAATGTTAACAAATGCAGCGTGAATTCCAGTTTCGCTCGCTGCCTATGCTCGTTTTAAACGTTAGATATGGAGCCGTGTGACTGCAGGGAGGAGCTGAAGCCCAACAAGGCCATTGGTTCTGGTTTAATCTAACATGACTAATCTTTTCCCGGCTGAACGTTCTTTACCGACAAGATTAATTCACTTTCACTCTGTTAATCTATGTGCTTTTTTTGTCCTCTTTTCCATCTCCCTCTCTCTGCAGCCGTTAGGGTTATATAAGCCGATGGAACGTTAGCGTCCTCACAAGGCTAAAGCTCCTGGCTCGCTATCATCAGACTGAGACGCAAACACGGAGCCTTGGTGGTTTCCAGGCCCGTGTCGGACGTTCAGATAAGAGCAGTAATCTTCCTGCCCAGATGGTGTTTATGGGCCTCTGCTGTGTCACTGCTGTGTCTCAATGTCACCGGAAGCGTTGGGGAAGAGGAGCTGATGTTGAGACTGCAGGCTCAGGTCGAGGAGGTGTGTTTGAAACCAGCGCCTGGCGGCGGTGAAATGGTACCAAAGGGGACAGTAGAGACGGATCTACCCTGCCGGTCTGTCCCAGTCGTCTTCGCTGAAGCCGCCGTCACTGAAAGGATAGTTCTTCTGCCGACCAGGAGGGGGCGTGGTGCTGAGAGGCTGCTTTGCACTGCGCCATTCATGGGGGTGGAGGGCGATACCGGCCGCCTGGTGGCTGTAGGTCCCTGCGGGAGCGGTGAGGGAGTTAGAGACGCGCGCCGCCCTCATCCGTCCGTTCGTTGGTTTTGGGGTGAGCGTCTCCCCTACCCTGGCTGCCGTAACCAGCATCCAACCCAGAGCCGTCCCACGAGTCCATGGCGGAGTCGACGCTGGGTATGGTGGTGGAATACAGCTCTGAAAGCTTGTTGGTCTGCTGGCTGTCCGTCAGCTCGTCCTCCTCGGGCTCGCTCAGCTCGTTCTCTGTCGCGTCCTCCAGTTCTGATGATTTCTTCTCCTCTAAATCTGGAGGAGACAAAACCGGACTCAGGTTTGGGCTTAAACCTGGTTAAAGCTGGATCCAGCCCAGCTCGACGCGCTCACGCGCTCACGCGGCACCTTTCCACCTACTGTCCAGCTGCTTCTTGATCTTGAGTGTGACTGTTTCTCCGGCCATCTGCAGCAGGTGGATGGCTTCGCTCAGAGGCTTCCCCTTCAGACTCACACTGTTGATGGCCAGAATCCGATCGCCCACGTGGATCGCCCCTGTCCTGCGCACACACACACACACACACGCGCACACCCACACCCACACACACACCCACACACACACGCGTGCGCACACACAGCTGTTGTCAGAGAGGCGTTTGTGTGTATGCTAACATGAACCCATAGCAAACAAACAGGAAACACTTTCAACATCACGTTCTCACTTTAATAATGTTCAGGACTTTAATTAATCAAATTTTAGGTTTGTTTAATAATTAAGATGTGAAATATCACCTGTGCAACCTGTGTTTCCTAAACGCATGTGACACGACACAGATCTTTTTTTCTATAATTTGTGTTTGGCCCCTAATTTGGGACAAGAGGTCTCACAGTCTCTAAAATGAGTGTGATCTTATCTATGAAGATTATGAGAAAGATCTGATGTGGTTGCTACTACTTCAGAAATAAAAGTCTCCTATGTTGTCTCAGGTTTTGTTAGCTGAGCTGCTGCTACCGCTAACGGATTTAACTGTGATTCAACCTTCTGGAGGATGAAAGCATTACATCACTGAATTACACTGTGTGTGTGTGTGTGTGTGTGTGTGTGTGTGTGTTACCTCTCGGCCAGACCTCTCTTCGTCAGGCCTGATATAGTGATGGGGTCAAAAGGCTCCTCAGTGCCTGAGATGGTGATACCCAGAGGGCCTCCGTACCGCTTCAGCTCCACAGTGTAGAATGATGCTGCCTGACGTCTCCTGCTCATCTGGTACACACACACACGCACACACACACACACTATAGATGACTAAACTAGGTCAAAACTCCTGACAGATAAGACTGCTGAAGAAGACACAGTTTCCATGGTAACAGCGAGAAGATACTGAGATCATTATGTACCATGAACACTCAATCTCTACACTCTAGTCCTGATATGTGTGTGTGTGTGTGTGTGTGTGTGTGGCCATGCAAATAAAAGCATCTACTTTGCATCCAGCAAATCTCTACACAGGCCCTCGGGTGTGTGTGTATGTGCGTGTGTGTGTGTGCGCGTTACAACACTGAGACTCCAACTGACACAGCGGTGCCAACAATCACGGGCAGTTCACCAGAGGAAGCTGAAATCTGTCAGATGTGACACGTAACCAGACACACGGCTGCTTTTAGAGCTCAGGAAATCCAGGTCGCCGCACACACACACACACACACACACACACACACAGCTCAGCCCTGAATTATGGAGGCCTTTGAGCAACGACATCACATCAACCGGGATTTTAGCGCTCCAGGAGGCTGATGAGTGCGCGACGCCGCCATCTAGCGGCCAGACGCCGTCGGTGCATCGCCAGGTGACTGCGCGGGTCCGAGCAGACGCAGACACGCAGACGCAACCCGCGCGCACCTGAGTTGTCTTCATCTTTGCGTATCTTCAGCTTGACCAGCTCCTCACACTGCTGCAGGATCTGCTCTGCCTCCTCTCTGGAGCAGTTCTCCAGCCTGATGTTATCGATGGCCAACAGCTTATCTCCAGGCTCCAACGTTCCTGTTCTGGAGGACAAAAAGAAAGACATCAAAGCCGGCGTGGAGGGGTCGGCCAGCATGGGCTGAGGTAAGCGTGCACGCAGAGTCTGGAAACTTGGAAAAATTAGGGTGAGCTGAGGCTGGAATTGATACCTGTGGGCCATGCTGCCCTTCTTGATGTCAGAAATGATCAGGGGTTCTCCTGGTTTCTTACTGGCTGTAAAGACACAAAACCACGACAAATATTTAGGTTTTCACATATTTTCAGATGACAAAAAAAATCTAAAAACTGAAAAAAATAATGATAATATTTTTTTTATTTTGCTGAGCATTAAAGGGGCAGAGTGCGGCTGTCACGCTGGTGGCAGCCACCAGAGGGCGGTGCTGACTTTGGCATCACTTGTAGCATTTTTTTCCAGCGAATAATTCAGTACAATAACACAAGTTTAGGAAAATATCAACAGAAATATTGCAGACAGCGTCAAAACCTCTTTTTTAGCAAAGGCGTTGGAGAAAAAAGGTTTTTATTGGAAAGGTGGACCGAAGCGCCTCAGGATGGTACAACACAGCTCCATAAAGAGCTCCCACAAAGGCCTGGGTGGTTGGCTTGTCAAACACCCCCCCGCTCTGACTGTTCTCTACCACACACCCCCGCTCTGACTGTTCTCTACCACACACCCCCGCTCTGACTGTTCTCTACCACACACCCCCGCTCTGACTGTTCTCTACCACACACCCCCGCTCTGACTGTTCTCTACCACACACCCCCGCTCTGACTGTTCTCTACAACAGTTAACACTTGGAGGCGACACTCGGCCTGTTTGAAGGAAGGCGGACTCGTCCCCGACTTCAACATTCTGAAAACAGACGTGAATCACGTGTTTGAGCCTCGTACCGCTGATGGTGAGGCCCAGCTCCACCCCTCTTTTCTTCGGAAGCTTCACGTGGAACGTCCCGCTGCTGGGCACCACCGACTCTGTGGAGCAAACACACGAGGGCTTGAAGGCACCAACGCTGACCTTTGACCTCAAACCCATTGAACACATGCACGTGTCTGGGAGGTAACGCGGCGGCTTTGCTTTGACGCTAATGAGTGTGACGTGCTAGCCCTGGCGTGCACGCACAAACTGAGATCAGCTGGTTGCACTGCGGATCCCTGGAACGCAGCAGAGCTCCGGTTGCTGCCTGTTTCCTGGAGAACAGCCGCAGACAGTCAGAGCTGCTCTGTCATTTAGCAGTGAGCGTTTCGCGCCGTCGGCGCCGTCAGTCACATCGGGTTCTTATCAGAGTGATCTGATTTCACGCGCAGACGTCTGCCCGACTGCCCTTCTTGCGCTAAGGAAGCCCCAGAGCGCCCCCTGGAGGCAGGTCCACCAACCTGCCACGTCAAACTCTATCTCCAGGGTCACTTTGTTGGTCAGCGCGGCGTCGCGCAGCAGCTGGTTGGCCTCTTCCAGCGTTCCATCCTCTGTGGGGATTCCGTTGATGGACAGGAGGCGGTCTCCCACCTGCAGCAGGCCACACCTACAGCAAAGGTTACCACGGTGATGTCAGGTGGCTGGAAAACACGCTCAAGCACACCACGCAAGAACTTTAAACACCTCAGCATCGTTAACGTTGATGAGCCGTTGGCGTTAATGCCGAGTGACAAATGAATCCCTGAGTCATGTGATCAATTTTCCTGAGACGTCAGGCTGTGAGTTCGGATGTGACTGATGTGCAACCGCTGCGGTGCGGGAGCTAAAGTCACACCCTGACTTGTTGTTCGCTGGGTTTGGCTTCACCCCATCAGGCCGACTTATCGATTCCTCCAGCAGAACAGAACAGAAGCGCGCTAATTAGTGTTGTTAGCGTGGGCGCTAGCAGGGAGAGAGGAAGGCCTGAGGGCACAAACACACCCTGGCACACACAGAACCTCCTAATTTAATGGAACACACACACACACACACACACACACACACACTTTCGCAGAGTTACACCCACACATGTGTTATAACCTCTTTAACATCGTAGCGGTGTTTGAGGCTGTTTGTGTGTGTGGGATGTATTAGCTTAGCATGTAGCGTGTGATGATGTTCCGTTAACGATCCTCGCTCACGTCCTGCTTCTCACCTCTCCGCTGAGCTGTCAGGCTCGATGAAACGGATGAGTGGCGGCGCCGACAGCGTTTCGGTGGCGAATATCCCCCCCTGCAGCTGGACGCCGAACCCGTTGAGCGGGTCCCCGTTCAGGACCACCTCACTGGTCTCTACGTGAACCACCTGACCTCCCGGACCCACTGAGCTGGAGGCCAAGGACACTAAAGGAGCACAGACGCAGCACAGACATGTTCCATCACCTGGGCCGGGTCGGGACCCAGACGGGGTCTCAGCAGGTTCCTCTGGGGCCGCTCAGGTGGAGGCTTACGGGAGCTTTTGTGGTCTTTCTTCCTCTGTCGGCGTTTGAGGAGCGAGTTCCTGGGGCTCATGGGCACCGCCGGCCGGGGCAGGGTGCTGGAGTTCTGGCCGCTGGCTCCTGATGTGGTGGTGGAGCCGGGAGAGAAGCTGGCTGATACCAGAGCTGTGGAGACAGACGCAGCGTAACCACCACAGAAGAAGAAGATGGAGAAGAAGGAGAAGACGAAAGAGTGCTCTGATTCCTCAGAGTTTTCTAAGGGATCAGGGCTGAGGTCTGCAGGGGTGTCGGCTGTCCTACACTTGCAGTAGTCCACGCTGTTGATGGTGTTGTTGTTGGAGGCGGTCCAGGACTTGTTGAGGGCGGAGCCTGTGTTGCAGAGGGTGGAGTTTGGAGGGTAGTAGTTGTTTACGCAGGGGTCCCAGGAGTGGGGGTGGTCTGACTTCTGCACCTTGACTGGAAACCACACAGATGCACGGCCGTTACTCTCACACACATCTGACACACACATCTGACACACACATCTGACACACACATCTGACACACACATCTGATCAGCATCTTCACCCGTCCTCACAGAGCAGAACTAAGGTACACGCTGCAGGGACAGGTCTGCTGTGAAGGACGTTCACTGGACACACACCATAGGTCCAGAACAACCAACACCTCTGTCTAACACACACACACACACACACACACACACACACACATGAACTTTTAATCAGTGTCTATTAATAAAGCCTGACTGCAAGGTCTCCTGCAAGGCCATTAGTGTCCTAATGAGCTGTCTTCTCTCTTTCTCCTACACACACACACACACACACACACACACACACACACACACACACACACACACACTGAACTGACCCAAACTTCCCATAGTAATTTGGTCTCTCTGTCGTGTATGGGAGCAGGTTAGCGTGTGTCAAACGCAGACGAGGACACGTCCAGAGGGGGACGGTCTTCAGCGGAGCCTGAGACAGGACGTCGGGACACCAGCGTCCAGGCTTTACCTGCTTTCAGTTAGAATTTGTCCTTATTTTCCATCTGTCTTCCTAATTGAAACCTCTGTCCGGAGTCTCTGACCAAACAGGCTTTGAAGACGTCCACCTTCCTCCCACCGCCCAGTAAAATTAGCCTACGTTTGTGTGCCTTCGCCGGCTTTAGCGGCTTTGCGAAGGAGCGCTGACGTGTCATAGTTAAGGCTGGCTGCTGCGAGGCTTTAACCTGGAATAATAAAGCAGTGGCTGGAATTTGTGTTTCCAGATTTAAATCCACTGGAATTAATTCTCAGCGGAAGAAAAGATGCCATTTGGCTGCAGGCAAAGAAACACTGCTTCAGCTAATGAAAGCACACATTTACCAGAGCAGCATCCCGTTTCTGTGAGGGGACCGTAGGCTGGATGGGAGCAGAGCATCCTGGCTAACAAATAGAAGAAAGAGCTGTTTGGGTTCACCTAACCCGACCCTGCAACAGCTGTGTGTGATGACCTTCGATGACCTTTGACACAGCAGAACACACGGCTGGTAAACCGGCAGCTGGTTCTTGGTTTTCACATCTTCCAGCCTTCGTTTGCACCAGGGGCAGGCAAATGTTCAGCCTGAAGGGCCACGCTGGGTTTTAGAGCTTGATGAAGGGGCCGGTCAGGTGGTGCAGGAAGCTAACCCCCCAAAAGGAGGACAAGAGGTTCGCTAAAAACCCTGTTGATGGACTTTTGAGAGAGCAAATTGGTCCATCCAAACAAGACAAGCTGACCACCCTCTTCATTTGGCTTTTGGAGAAATGATTGTGAAGGCCCCGGGGCCCGGATTAACGAGTTCAACGGGCCGCATGTGGCCCCCGGGCCTCAGTTTGCCCACCTCTGGAATCCACAGGTGTTCTGCTGTGAAGCGCCTGTGGCTCTCCTGTCCGCGGAGACGGCCTCGGGTCTCACCTGCGTCATGCTGTTTCCCAGTTAGCCTGGTTTGATGGGAGGGCAGTATTTCCAGTTTAACCAGTTCCGTTGTGCTGGCCAACAGCTGGGTGGCCTCCAGGACTGAGCAGTGCTCTGTGGACGTCCCGTCGATGGACAGCAGGTGATCTCCGGTGTGCAGGGCTCCACATCTGGAAACAAGCGGAGCAAAAACCCCTCAGCCTGACGGGGCAGAAGCAGCTTCCTGCTGGCGAGAATCCCACTCTACGGTCATGGCCGTCCCCCCGGCGGTGGCGTACCTGTCCACCACGCTGCCGGACTTGATCCTGTCGATGACGATGACCTGCTTGTTGCGGTGGTTGGCCGATGTGAGCGTGATACCCAGCGTCGCTCCTGGAGACTTGATGATTTCCACGAGCAGCGGACCCGAGGCGTTGGCCACCGTGTCTGACGGAGAGACGACAACAGAGAGAAACGATCGCCGGCAGCCGCGAGGACGGTGCTGGGTTGGACCCGGCGGGCGGACCTCCCCTACCCATGATTGTGACGTCATACTCGATCTGGAAGAGGGCCTCCTGCCCACACTGAGCCAGCAGGGTCAGCGCGTCGCTGTGGTTGGTGCTTTGCAGCGGCACGCCGTCCACGCTGAGGAGCCGATCGCCGGGACGCAGCGTTCCCTCCCTGGAGACACACACACACACACACACGCGCACACACACACAGACCGTGTTTCTCCGGGTTTCTGACACTGACTGAGGTGAGGTCAAAGGTCCACCCTGCGTCCTGCTCTCATTCTCTCCTCTTTCCAGCGACATGGTTCAGGCGCCACTCGTGTCTGTTTCTGCCTCACTTCTCTCCTCCGTCATTGGCCACCATCCGCCGTTCGTCTCTCTACCAGCGAAACTTCTCAAGTTCAGTCAGAGGACAAACACAGCTGACAGACGCCGCCGCTGCATTGAAGGCGCAGTCTGGGTTCATTTCAATGAGGGTAATTTTTAAAAGGAAAAGCTCCTGGTTGAAAACCCTCTGATGGAGAGGACGCTCGGCGGGTGGAGGCGCTCGGCGGCGCTCTTCAGGCAGATCTGGGGGTGTTTTATCCTCGTGGCTGCGTTGAGGATCTGCTGGAGGCTTCGTGCACGGAGCTGCCACCGCAGCAGCCTGTAAATCAGCTTTTGGACTGAATTATGTGACCTGAGATGGAGGCGAGAGGCTGGAGGTGAAAAGACAAGCAGAAAATTTCACCACCGTCCGTCCTGAAGGAGGTGGACAGAAAAGAAGCTGCAGCAAATTCGCCCCTCAGGTTTGGTCCGAACACCAGCTCGGCGCAGAAGAAAGAGGCAGCAAGGACCAGGCAGCAGCTCCGGTTTGAAGAAACAACAAACGTGTCCTTTCTCTTCTCCAGAGTTGAGGATTTTCGTGACTTGTTATTGCCTGAAATCTCTCCTAAGTGAACAAACTTTGGAGGCAGTTCGAGCTGCGGGGATCTGTGGGATTAGCAACACGCTGCTCTTTAGCTTATGACCCAATATTGTCGGGAGTCAGAGGTGGATTAGGGCGACTTTTCTGACTTGAACTGTTGGTTAAAACAAATTCTTAAGGCCTTTGCTGACATTTAACGGAGTTTCGAGGCCTTTTCCTGGATATTTAAGTAAAAGCCGTTGATGACCTGCACGTCTGACTCTTTCACAGTTCAGAGTAATTCCCAGCGAGCTGCTCTAAAAATACCGGCTCTCCTGGGAGTCTGTGGCTGTGTGGATTAAGTTTCCTCCGATCGGCATATAAATGGGAAATAAAGCAGCATGAATATCTCATTCGTCTCCATGCGCTGACCCACATTTGGAGGATGATTTGCTGCGGAACAGTGTTGAATGAGCCTCTGGGCTGAAGCGCTCGACGCTCTTAAGAATCAGGTGCAGCCGGGACCCAACCGGAACCCTGCAGATAGAGGCTGATGGCAGCGTTCCCACCCTGGAGCTGCTGTTTTATCAGGACGCATCTACAACCCCAACACGGCTTCGTGCAGGATCGGCCTTTGTTATTTTTTTCCTTTTGGGCGCCACAGTTTCGTGTCGCCGTGACAGCGTTTCTACACGCGTCCTAATTTATGGTGCTAAGCGATTCTGGCGGCTGCAGAACAGAAATAGCTCCTCTGGCGTCTGAAGTCCGGCTGATCAGAGAAGCTTCTTCTGAAGCCTGTTCCTGTCTGGAGGAACGGCTCCAGCACAGCCAGGTGTTTCAAGTGGCTCCAGAACACAAACTAACGCCGTTCTGACAAATGAAAGAACGAAGAGAAGCGTGTTCCTCTGACAGGTTGATGCTTCATCTTCCACCATGATCCACACGCATGTGGGACAACCCCTCCCTCTCACGCCTGGCCTGTGATCAGGGCACGCTGAGACTGCGTGACCTGTGACCCCTGACACCGGTCCTGGGACACCGGTGGGACCTGCAGAAGCGGCTCTGCTGCGGCTGCGCGTCGACATGCTGACATTTCCATGAAAATGTCATGGATTCTTCCTCAAGAAACCACGAGGAGGCTGAAGGGTGGGTGATTCACGCTGCCGCCCTGTGGGCGGAGCACCAGCCACAGTCGCGGAGAACGACTGCGGTCTCCAGGATTTATCGTCACGGAGACGCAGAAAGATCCGGAGCCAGCAGCGGTCGGCCTCGCCGGGACGCATTCCTTGTTTTATTTTAGACTTCCAACTACGGCCACTGAGAGTTTGGCGGGTCAACGTTACCTGTCCGCAGGGCCTCCTGGCCTGACGTAGGTGACCACGAGGGGGCGGGACTTGTGCCAGTCCTCATGGGCACCACCTACGGAAGCGTTGAAGACAATAATTCCTCTTCAGTAACCGTAGGTTGTGGTGGATCCTTTAAAACCTTTGTGATAGTGCCTAACTGAAGGTAACAAATCGATAATGCATGAATATCGTCGCATTGAGCACCCAACTGGGCTGAAGGATCGGCTAAAGAAATCAGGCGGTAATCTGAGTTGGGCTGTTCAGCGCCAGCCATCTTTTCATCATTTTCTCAACCGAGAGTGTGAAAGATGAGTTCAGCGGATCACAGCAGGGGGTGAGCACCTCATAAATCAGCAGGCAAACAACTCAAGCCCAACACTTTTTTTAGCTTTAAAGTGGGTTTTTAGTCCCGCTCACCTCTCACGACGAAGCCGAAGCTGCTCCCCTCTTTGTGCAAACAGATGTCGATTGTCTTTGATATGAGGCCTGAGGTGCTGTTTGGAGCTGAGACACAGATGAAGGTGACCTCTCTGAAGGTGACGCCCCGCCTCTGGTGGGGGCGCACCTGGGTACCTACCTGTTGGGGGGAGTTCATACTCCACCTCCAGCAGAACTCGCTCTCCCACGTTCTTCAGTAAACTTATGATCTCCTCGTGTCGCAGTTTGGTCAGGTTGATGCCGTTCACAGACTTGATGTAATCGCCCACATTTAGCTGGTCGCTCCTGCAGAGAAGGAGAGCCTGTCAGGATTCCATCCGCCACACACCTGCACACACACACACACACACACACACACACACACACACACACACACACACACGTGCACACACACCTGGCTGCCAGTCCTCCAGGTCGGAGGTTGGACACCCGCGGTTTGCCGTCCTTGTCGGTCCCACCTGAGATGGTGAGGCCCAGAGTGCTGCCTTCTTTCTTCACCAGCTCCACCATGGTCACCCCCCGCAGAGCTTCTAAGCAAAACCACACACACATAAAGACAAATACACAGAGAGAAGGACGCAGAGACATCGACACACACTCAACACAACAGAAGATGCGAGATAAGATGTTAGAGGTCAGAGCTGACGACAGGAGACAGCGGAGGCGCGACCTGATCTACAGTCAGCAAACGGGAACGGCGGAGGAGATAAAGATCAGTTAACGAGCGGAATTCCACAGAGAAAAGGTCCTGGACTGAACTTGAGGATGGGAGGATGGGAGGATGTTCCCGTCTAACCAGCAAACGCCTGAATCCTCTGATGTCAAACCAAGGTGGAGGTGGTGTGTGTGTGCGTGTTGGAAGGTTCTGACTGCAGCTTTATCAGCCAATCCTCAAGTTCATCAAGCAGAAAGTTCTCTCTCCCTCCTCTCGTCTCGCAGCTGTTCTAATCACCTTCATGATAATAAAAGCTCCGCTCGTCAGCGGCAGCAGCTGCGTCTGAGCTGCAGGAGGTTCAGAGACGCCTCCTCAAAGTGCTGAGTCCAAGTTAGCTCACAGTCACTGAACATCTACTCTTCGGTGGAGCAGCTCCACCCTGCTGCGGGTCGTCATGGAGGAACGTGTCCTTCTAACAGCCTCATGAACCAACTCTGGTTCTTAGCTTTGCTGGAGGTTTGCACTTTCCTCCTCTTTTTTTGGTAGCAGGAGTTTCTGCTTCAGCGCTGCATCAAATGAGCTTGTGGCTTTTATGTATTCAACATCTGAAATGGACCGAACAAGAACCTCTGGACAGGAAGATTAACGAGCGCCTCTCAGCTCCACATCACCGGTAATTTGTCAGGCAGCCACGTGTCCCATACAGATGCACGGCTGCTGTTTGGTGCCAGGCGGATACGCACGCGGGTTTAATGAACCTCCGAGGGAAAGTCAGCAACACAACACCTGGACACAGGAGAGACGAAGAGGAGCACAGAGGAACACCGTACCTGGAATGCTGTGTCTTCTGGAGGACATGGTCTGTTCTGGTCCAGAGAGATCTTTCGTTTTTCCATAGGGACCATCATCTAAACAGAGACACGGAACAAAGACAGGCTGTTTTAAAGTGCTCTGCATGGAATCTGCAGCGATCGAGTTCTGCATCAGCAACCGCCCGCAAGTCTGACAATCCAGCCGTCACCGCTGACAACAACGCAACAAAAAAGACTTCAGTATCCCACCAACAGGTGTCGCTAGCGTCAGCAAATCCAGCCTGAAGCTAACCTTCACTTTCTACTGCTCAGCATCCAGGTAAACACAGATGAGGGACTTCTGGAGCACCAGGTGACTGTGAGGCTGAGCGGAATGAATCCCAGCTCCTTTCCTGAAGATCCAAAGATCCATCGTTCCTGACAGCTGAGAAGCATGAAGCTGCAGCGCTTTGAGCCTCAACAGCTGCAGCCAACACGTGCAGGAATCCTGTACGACGCTAGTCCAGCTCAGTCTCAGCGTCCCTGGTGATGCCTTCATGGACACGCGGTCGCGGTATGAACACATGCAGCCACACCTTCATCCTTCCGTCGCTCCGGCAGCAGGTGAGTAAACATGTTGATCGTCCACACATATTTTTAGCAGCCGTAATTGAAGCCATTAAGCCTGTCTGGTACGAAGCCTTTTCCTCCTGTGCTCGTCTGCAGCTGTGGAGCCGAGGCCGCTGCTGTTGTCGTGGTGGCTCTGTGGGGAGGATGCGTCCTACTTTACAACCTCTGCTCCATCAGGGGGGTGGGACAAGTTTAACTTTTCATCATCTGATTCTCCACTGCTTTCATATCACACTCCAGGTGTGTCGTCATAATCTGGGACAATTAGCGACGCCGCGGATGTTCGACAGACTCCTCCAGGTTCTGATGTTAGTTGGATCCATCAGAACAAACACCTGCATGCTTCAGCCGTTTATACTCCAAGTGTACGTAAGTATACGCTCCACACATCCATGAAATGCTTCTCGGAGCAAAGTAGCAAAAGAAAATTGGCTTGTTAATGTGAACTGTGGTTGCACGTTTAATCTCCAGCTGGTGTCTCTTTAAATATTTATTTTTATGACCCTGAGTTTTATGACAGCGCCTGACATTGCAGGCTAAAGGACGAGTGTGGTCTCTGACTCTGGATGCAGCGGCGCCCACGGCTCAGGATGGTCGAGGAAGCGACTGGGAAGGATTCCAGCCAGGAAAGAGCTCTGGCTCCCCGTCCTCAATTATACACAAAGTTTTCAGTTTAATGGGAAATGACAGGCAGAAAATTGTTGAAATGTGCAGCATTTTCCCAGTGGAGAATGCTCAGAAATCAGTTCTCTTTCCAGCAGTGACAGGGAAAAAGAGGCCGCTGTTGTTTCCAGAGTTTAGGAATCCTCACAGAGGTGTGATCACTAATAATTCAGAGGTTTCAGATGCTCTTCGCTTTAAAAATGCTGTCATAAGTTATCTGACTGGTGTGTCCCTGCTGGGGAGGGGCTGTCACCAGCATAATGGATCCCAGAGGCCCCCACACGCATACACACACACACACACACACACACACACACACACCCTCTGCTTCTGAGTGATGGGCTGCAGGTTTCAGGCTACCGTAATTTCCAGACTATAGAGCGCACCTGATTATAAGCCTCACCCAGTACATTTTTAAAGAAAAAACCATTTTGTGCATACATAAGCCGCACCTGTCTATAAGCCGCATGTGCCCACATTGAAACATGAGATATTTACAAAGAAAGACGGTACACAGAAAGAGTTTTCAAAGTTTTAAGAATATACCTTAGCTTTTCTTTCCAAACGGTGCCTGTGACGCGGCAGTAACACAGCAGGAATACGGTAGCCCAGCACTAACAGGGCTGGTTAAAACAAACGTTAAAAGTCACTGAAAGCCAGCTCGACTGCTTTTAACTTGAAAGCTGCGTCATATGCATTTCTTCTTAAATTTTCCATGATGAGGGTCTGTTCATGCTAATTTTATTCATGGACAAAGCGCGAAGTTACGTTAAACTTGCATCTTCCTCGACACATATATTCCACCTGTCTCACTCTTACCTTTTCTACTCGAGCGCCCCTGGCGGCCGTTAGAAAAATTACATAAATTGGCCCCATCACTGAATAAGCCGCAGGGTTGAAAGTTTGGGAAAAAAGTAGCGGCTTATAGTCCGGAATTTACGGTAATCGTAACCTGTGAATGTAAAGAATCAGAACCAGTAAAGCAGCGGTGGCGGCAGCAGCGGTGGCGGCAGCAGCGGGGGCGGCAGCAGCGGGGGCGGCGGCGTCCCTCTCTAAGTGTTTGACATCACTCTCCCTGTGGGTGTGTGAGTCCTCAGCTCTCTGAAAAACACACATTTGGCCACTGTTTGGCCGAGGTACCACTACTGTGAACACGTGTCTGGTGCAGGTGCTGCAGGACCTGCTGCCACCGATGGTCTCCACGGCAGCGCCGCCGGTTCACCTGCCTGTTCTCCCCACCCTCTGATAAAATAGTGCCTCCTGACAAACAACGCAAACGGATTGATTTTGACTATTCATAATAACGGCAGATTCCAGAAGCTTCGACACCATAAAAAAGGGTTTGATGCTTCTCGTTTCAACAGGATACCAAAATAACAGCAATCTTCTCCTCTCCAGACGTGACTGTGACCCCTGCTGATGATGTTTGGGGGCTCGTTTGTAGACAGACGTGACAGATTTGCAGACAAGAAAGAGCTGCTCCGCTTCCTCCTGCCTTCCAGTCTGCTGCCGTATGACCCCCCAGCTGAGATATTCACCACCAGGTTGAGGACGTCTTCTCTCATGGTCATCAGACACAACCTCATTTAACTCATTTTCAGTCATTAATCACAGAACTGGTGCAAACTGCTCATCTGTCATTTTAATAAAACAAATATGCCTCGTTGCATTTTCTCCCTGAGCAAATAGCTGCCGTGTTCCACCGACCCCGACGCACAGCAAATCGTCACCGTGTGAAAATACTTTGGAAAACCTTCCGCAATCTGGATTTGCAAGGCAACAAATGGATGTCCAGAAGGCAGCAGCGCCGCAACCAGAGTAATTAGCATAATATTGCTGCCCATTCATAAAAATCAGGTTTTCAATAGAAAAGCAGCCCAGAGAAGTTGGCCCCTGTGTGCAAATAAAACACGGCGTGAAGGAGGAAGGAGTCCATTCATACAGAAGCAGCAACTGATGCTGTCACGTGACCTTCAGGTGTGTCGCCTGACTGACACCACACGGCCGTACCTGAGCTCTTCCTGACTGGGGCAGGTGCAGCGACCTCTGATATCGTCCTCGGTAGCAGCGATTTAAAGTCCATAAGGGATTCGTCTGGACACACACGCAGATGAAAATAAAAACAGGTGATGACCACAGGAGCTAAGTCGCTCGGTTGTTCCCCTAAACTGGGGCTTTAAATGACTAAAAATGGGCTTAAACAAACGCCCGAGGGCTCTGAACGCCCACCCTTCCGTCCAGCTGTTTAATTGCAGTTATTATGATGCTGAAGGTGATGGAGATAATTGGCTATTGTCTGCTGCAAGGCGACACACGCGTGCAGAGCTGTCTGTCGCCCACACGCATGGAGCAGACACGGATGGAACAAACAGTAATTAGGGCGCTTAATGGCTTCTCTGTTGTGGTTAATTGCAGCTTCTCTGGGAAGGTGGAAACCAGAACCACGGTACCCAAGGAGGGGTCGGCCCAAGTTTTTCCAATCGAATGTTTCCTTTCCCCTCCCAAAGTTCCAAACTGCGGCTTTAAAAGGAGCCCTTCGCTGCCTCGCTCCCCTTTGACGCAGCTACAACGATCTTCTCCGGTTCAAACGATCCGGTTTTTCCATGCCTGCCTCCACTTTGTCACTCAGCATCCGCAGACCTTTATCTCCGCTGACCTACAGCCATGAGGACCTTTGGCTGTTCCAGTCGGACATCATTAATCCACCCAGCGGTAGCTACAGCCAGTCGGACGGCTCCATCCGGGAGCTTGGCCGCGTCGGCACATTCACCTAAAATCACCTCAAGGAAGGAAGAGGATGCACAGCTCAGCCGATGTAGTGACACACAGAACCTGGGGCAGAAGGAGCAGCAGGAGGAGCTGATGGAGAAGAGAGGAGCAACCAGCAACAACAGGAATGACGCTGATGCAGGCAGACCCGGTGTGGGCTACCGGGAGCAAGTAGCACGTCTGGAAACCCGCTAAGGCCACAGAGCTTGAGTGTGTGGGTGGGCAGACCCAGGAGGGTGTAGATCAACACAGAGGTCAGGACCATGAAACCAAAGCACCCTCTTGTGGTGGGATGCAGAGGTAGATGGAAAACTGGCCACTCCACACTGTGGATTTTCTGTTTCAGAGGTATCAGAGGTGTCAGAGGTGCTGCTGGTGAGGATCTCGGCTTTCAGGGCCGGGGAATATAAACCATGGTACTAAACCTTCCGTAAGGACAACGCTTCTTTAAACATGCCAGCAACAGAGATAAACTGGTTCTGCACAGAAACAATGAATCACTGAAGCGTACGTGATGAGATTAAAAAAAAAGAACCCTTTGAAGGCTCAATTTAGCTTCTTTCTGCTTACGCGCTGGCGCCGTGACACCAACGCGCCCGAGAAAAAGGCCGGAAGAAGGCGGATTTTTGAGAACCAGGGGTGAGTGGCTGCTGGAGGGAGGAAGACCTCTGTGGATCTACCTGCAGCTGGTCCCCCACTTGAGACTCCAGTTTATTTTAAAAGCTTCAAAGTAGAAACGATGAGGAGGAACAAATGGGATGATGGGAAGCATCAGAGCGAGTAAAACAAAGGACACAGAAGAGACTTCAAATGGGAAAAAGAAATATGAAGCTGAGAGAAAGGCAGCATCTACTTCAGATCCTGGTTATAACGAAAAACAAAATAGGTGGCGCACAACATGTTATTACTACTGTATAACATGATGAAAAAAGGAAAATGTTTTTCTATCAAAGTGAGGACATTTCTCTGGCCCTCCCACTGGTTAGGTTTTTGTTAAGGTCAAGGTCAGGGTCATAGGTCAGGGGTCAGGGGTTGAGTTGTGACGGTTAAACCTTGTGATGTCAGGGTCCTCACAAAGCCAGAAGTACAACTCTGTGTGTGTGTGTGTATGTGTGTGTGTGTGTGTGTGTGCGTGTGTGATCTGGCTGCAGCAGACTTGCTCCTGCAGGGCTGCGGTCAGCCCACCGATGCCTCATCGATGAGGTGGATCCACTCCCACTGCCTGTGGAAGGTGCTCGTTTACCTCTGCGGCTGTTCTCCATAATTAAAAACGCTGTTAATCCCAGACAAGACTGACAACACGAGCCGTAATCTCTCCGTAAAATCTCACTAAGCTTCCTCCCAGAACCCGAACCACCCGTTCTGCTATCAGTGTCAGTGGCTTTCAGCCCGTCTGTGAGGACACGGGAGGGAATGTAGCTCCCAGCAGGCTCACTGGTGCAGGAAATAAGACGTGATACCTAATTAATACCTCCATGCAGCCGTTCTGGCTCAAAATGTAGCAAAAGATTCTACAATACATGGAAAAATGTGTAGTAGTGAAACCCAAACACAACTGCAGCTGTTTCAACCAACGCATGAGCCACGAGGGGGCGCTAACACGGGATTTGGTTCCTTGGGTTGATTCAAACAAACTTTTTTTGGTGATTTATCGCTTATATAAAATGCTGGTTTATTTGTGTGTTGTTTAGTTGTGTGTGCTGTGTGTGACGCCAATAACTAAGGCTATGATGTTCTTTTCTAAATGACATTATCAGTCGTTTCTGGAATTATATCTTCAAATGAACCTTTCCATTTGCTGAGGAGCAGCAAATATGAACCTGAGTCGTCAGACCTGCACAGAGACGCCCGATAACGACAATCAGAACCAAAAAACCAACAAAAATAGTCAATCTGATCGTCAACCCCCACAGTAAGATGGGTTAAAAACCATTAAAAGTGTAGAAGAGCGCCACCTACAGGAGAGCTAACCCTAACCCCCTCAAGGGAGACGTCAGAGCACTCCAGTAATGTTTGATGGGAGTTCTGGGATGTGGCTGGTAACTCAAACAAAGCTCAACGACGGAGCCTGAATAATTAACAAGGACGACAGTTTAATAATGGAGCCGATTTGTCTGGCAGGTTGAGCACTCACCAACGGCGTTGGCCCCAGAGTCCCTCCTCAGACCGCAAAACATGACAGCAGACATGGAGCTCTCCACCTCAGAGGCACATCCAGAGCAAGAAGAGGAGCGACGAAAAAAAAAAATAGAGTAAGAGTTAGAGAGATAGAGAGAGAGAGAGATAGATAGAGAGTGAGAGAGAGAGAGAGAGAGAGAGAGAGAGAGAGAGAGAGAGAGAGAGAGAGAGAGAGAGAGAGAGAGAGATTTAGAGATAGAGAGAGAGAAAGAGAGAGAGAGACACACACACAGAGACACACACCCCCAGGGAGAGAGAGAGAGACAGGGAGAGAGAGAGACACAGGGAGAGAGAGACGGAGAGACAGCGGCGCCGAGTGGGAGAGAGAGGTGTATGAGTTTATGGAGATGAAAGGAAGGAAGCGGTTTTAAGGGAAAATAACATAAAAGGACAGGGATGAGGGATGGCGGAGGTGTGTGTGATTCTTTTTAAAATGCCCTCAATCATCATTTATGAGCTGAGATCTGCTGACATTCATGTCTTCATCCAACATGAGGCAAAACTCTCCTATTCCAGGGAGAAGACGGCAGACGTGACCCAGAATTCACCAACAGCCATTTTTCTATCTGGGTGGCAGCGTCTGACGCGTCCACGTGCACGCTCGTGAGGGTCGTCAACTCTTCAAACCTACTTGTGCTAAATGAAGGTGTTGAACCAACACGAAGGATTGATGGCTGTTTCACTTCTCCGTGCTGACGCCAACGTCTGCTCATATATGAAACACTTGTTCTCACAGGATCGTTTAGAGATGTCAGGAAGTTTGTAGGACTGTAGATTAGCGGCTAAGCTAACAGCAGCCGGCCGACTGTGAGGATTATTTCTGAACACGATAGTTTCTAAAATACCAGCTATGAAAATGAGTATGGGGTCCCAACGGTGACTGGTGGCCTGGCTAAACCCATCCTCAACATTCCGTCTACGTTCAGGGCAAAGGGGCAGATGCTAATAACCTTAATTAGCCCCTCTCTCCGTGTCTCTCTTTCTCTCTCTCTGGTCAGTTTGTTCGCCCAGCCTGACCTAGATTCGTTCCAAACAGCTCATCCCAACATCTTTCCTAGAGCGAAGGATCAGCGTCTGAGTCACACTTCTCCTTCTTTCAGCCACACACTGGTCCCAACGATGGCGGAAGCTCCATCATCCCCCTTTAAAGCAGCAGAAACCTGCCTCTTTTAGGGTTGCCTGTTTTCATCTGTAGCCTCGGTAAAAAAAAAAAAACACATTTAAACAAGTGGAAAACTGCAGGAAAGTGTAATCAAAGACTGAGGTTTACAGATTACGTTATTTTCATCTCATTTTGATGGCCGGACAAAAGCTTGAGGCTCTGAGACTCTGGAAACGAGCGTTGGTGCTTTTGAAGATAAGATTTAGGCTGTTTTCCCCAAACTTCAGAGTTCAAAGAAAATCACGTGGGAAAAAAAGTGCTGGAATCAAACCAAAACTCATTTTATATCAGGAGGGTTTTTTCCACCAAATGTTTTTAAAATATTTAAGGAAAAAATCTAAAATCTAAAATATTTAAGGATCATGCAGGAAAAAAAAATTCCCTGGCTCACCTGCGTCTGATCAGCCTCACCTGTGCTCCACCCTGACTCCGCCCGACTCCACCCTGACTCCGCCCATTCCCTATTGTATTTAACCGAAGCAATTGATGAAAAAACCCCTCAAACACATCCCTAAAGTTTGGAGTAAAGATGAAATTAAACACACACACGCAGCTTTGTGTGTGCGTCTGTGAATACGCCATCATGTCAGGTCTAAAATCACAAACGTCTTTGCTGCTCCGGTTTAAACCGGAGCTCTGTTTCCTTGCTGTAACCTTCCCTCCTTCGCTCCCTCTCTTTGTGGGCCTTTACCTCCCCCTGCTGAGCATCTTCATTCTATCGCTCGGCGCAGAGCTCTGCAGGGCAGGACTGGGGACGGATGAAGACTTGGAAACTGGAAGCGACAAGTTGACAGAGGAAAAGCTGTTGCAGGACAGGCGTCTCTTTAATTAAGCGTAGCTGCGCTGCAGCAGACACGGGGAATCAGAAATGGAAGAACAACCAAACTCTTTAAACAATGAGCTGTGTTTAGAAATGAATCCCTCATTAGGCACCACAGGAACCCCGGGGGATGGTCCCCGTGCAGCACAGGCCTCTCCCATTCTAAACGCTGAACTCATCAGCCTGATTCAGCGAACTGATCAGACTGTTCCCGGTTTCATTCCTGCTGAGGATGGAACACCAGGTCAGACAACGCCCTCGCTGTGTCAAACATCCCAACAGAACCAGGCAGAAAAGGAGGCTGAGGTGAAATCAGATGGAGAGAAGGAAGCGTGAACGTCAGCAGCTTCTTGCTACACCAGGATGGATGTCAGCCGAGTTTGAAATGCAAATGAATCCCAAATCTGTTTTGCGCTCTTCCTCGGTGGAATCTCTGCCTGCTCCCCTACCTGTCAGTCGACTCATAATCCACTCTCTCCCCGCTCATGCTCACGCTCGCTCTCTTTGTATTGCCTTTCCTCCTTCTCCTCTTTTTGATTGGGGCTGCCAAGTTCGGATTATACACAAGTAGTAGCTTCTTCCTCTGTGCTACTTGTCGGGATGGACGTTCTGCTCTGAAATCCAGAAGAAACACGATTTGGATCAGAAGCCTGGAGCAGCATCTTCACGTAGAGAAGCAAAATTCATTCATCTTTGTGGAAGATTGTGCTACCACCATTCCCACATGAGGTCTTTTGTGCAAACAGACGTCAGTTGTTGCAGAAGAAAACGTTCAGGCGTCCCGATGACGAGGTTCACGCTCACTCTGGCCTTCGCCAGCGTTCCTCGTGCAGCCCACACGTGGGCGCTTCTCTGAGTCACCCTCCATCACCTCGCCTGACCTCTGAGACTCGTCAGGTTGCTGGTGAAGGAGGCAGGAATCCTCATCAAAGCCTCGTGATCCTTTCATCTGGGTTCTGATTGACGTTTTAGGTCATCTGTTCTTATCTCAGATTTCCCTTTGTCTTCTGCCTGCTGAACTTTCTGTGCTGTCGTCTTTTCTCCCTCTCTCTCTCCTTCACGGTCAGCGCCGGTGTCAGTTATTACACATAAATGCGGCTTCTGTTGTTCCTTCCTGGAGGAAGTCTCCATCTTCAAACAGGCTGTCCTGCTGCAGCAGATGGGTGGAATCTGGAAGTGGGAACATCTCAGGAGCCTGCAGTCGTCTCATCTATCACATATCAGCATCAGGGTCTCGGCTGCATGACTAAAAAAAACAGCGATTTACCTGCCAAATCCACTCTTTTTGTTGCTGCCATGAATATTGGCTGTAACTTTGGTTTTATTTCAGGTTGAATGGAGGGAGAATAGGAAATATACTACGAGTGTGCACAATAATTCCCGTGTTGGAGGCCTGTTTGTATCTGGCAGAGGCTCTTTGAGCTCTCTGAGCTCTCAGCAGCAGTTCTGCTGAGCGGGTCATGGTGCAGCCAGAAAGCTCAAAGCTGTGCTTGTGTGCACTGATCATGTTCTTGTTGAAGTGTTTCAGTTCACTCTCGGGTTGATAATAATGGATCTGATGGATCTGGAGCGTAGGTGCTCTGCAGAAAATGACTTTCCTGTGCTGGTAACAGAGCTAATAAGAGGCTGAAAGCGTAGAAAGATGGAGACTGTGTTAAAAACAGACGTGTTCACAGAACAAACTGAGCTGCTGTGGAGCTGTCTGACGGCTGTGGGTGTGAGCATCAAACGTCCCTCAGCCTCCTGCATGAATTGGGCTGGAGTACTTGTGTATTATTCAGCATGAAATGAACTCCAGTTTCATATTTGTCACTTCTGCACGAAAAGCTGGAGATGTGCAGAGATTTGGAGGTGAGAGCAGCGCTGGCTAGCAGCTCCGGAGACGCCTCTTGTCCCCCTCCCTCGTCCAGGATCTGCTCCGTCTGGTAAAATCAGAAACAATATCTCACTCTGCTCTAAGAGCTCCATCTTCATCGCCCGCCATGTCTTCTTCTCTGAACCTCTGTCGTTTAGCAAGCTGCACTCATTCGTTTCAGCCAGACCTGAGCGTCAGCACCGCTCACGTTGTGGGTGGATCCAGGGATCACCTGAAACCCAGCCAGGTGGGTCCAGCCCTGTTTTGCGGTGCTGATTGTGTGTGACTGACTGACTCTAACAACAGGACAGAAATATGAGCAAAGACCTGAGGAACAGGACCAGACTTCAGCTGCTGCCAGCAGCAGTTGGCGCCACGTCGGGACTTTTCACACGGCTTGTTTTGCATCGTTCCCCTCCGCATTCCTTCGCTTCCCCAGACTCTCACTTTCCTTCCTTATCTCTCTCGCTCCCCACCGGAGGTATAAATAGGAATCCTAATAAAGTGCTAATTAATCTCTGGTGACAAAATCAAAGAAAGCACATCTGCATTGCTGGGAGGAGCAGCGAGGGTGAGGGAGGGAAGGGAAAAGGGTAGACGGAAGGGGGGAGGATGTTTGTGAGGATGGAAAAAGAGGCGAAGTAAAAGGCAGACAAAAAGGAGAGAGGATGAACTCAACACACGCTCTTTATCCCCTCTGAGCCATCATGCAGATCCACGCAGGTGTGTGTTGGTGTGTAAGACCAAGAGAAAATGGAGAAGAAGGGAGTGAGATGAGAGTGAGATGAGAGTGAGGAGGATCAACTCCAGCCGTCAGTCAGTCTTCATACGTGTGTGTGTGTGTGTGTGTATGTGTGTGTGGACACGCTGGAGTCGGGACGCAGCAGGAAGGAATGAATGCTGCTGGGAAGACTGGGACCATCATCAAACACACAAGGTCGACTCGTTTTACAATCGCTCCGTTTCCGAAAACCCACTTTTTCCTGTTTTTCTACTTCTGTGAGGTCTAAAATCAGTTTTTCTGAATATTCCTGCTCAGTAATGAGTGACCACCTTCCAAATAACCCATGAAACGGTAACGAATGGAGGCTCCTGCAGCAGCAGGTTCCCTGTGGATCCAGCTAATCTGCAGAATCAAGCGCAGAGATTTTCAGAGCCGCTGCTTCGCTATTCCCCCAGGTTCCGAGTGTAATTGGTTTGATGTGGCTTCACAGGCGAAGCTGCAGGGTCTGGAACCGACTGGGTCTCAGGGACCTGGAATCAAGCAAATCTTCATCAGAGCCGACCTGCAGGAGCGCCGGAGCCCCTGAGAGGAACAACAGAGTCAGAAAAGAGCCGTCAGGCAGCTCCGGAGCGGCTCAGGTTCACTCCTCCCACACCTCTCTGCAGCTTCATCCAGATTTATTCTGTCTTTGCAAACAATCCATCTCCGCGCTGACCACGGAGTGACTTCGATGGGGAAGTTTTCTTTCTGAGGCTTTCTGATTGGCTGATGGCGATCCCAGACCGGCCGACGGGCGGCGTTTTGTCCCCGTTTGCCTGGTTCGCCGCCGCGTCTCTGGGCTTCTTATCAAAGCCGCAGATCCCCGACTTCATAAATAATTTAGCAGCAGAGGAAGAATGACCGCAAATCTCTCTCCTGATAACGAGAGTCGCAGAAGCGACAGTGGGAGCGAAAAATACAACAGGAAATGTACCAGGAACCAAAGCAGATCTCAGACAGATGGAATCCAGCCAGCCAACACTCAACTAAAAAAGCATTAACAAGCTGGAGAAAAAGAGGGAAAATCTCAGAGCTCAGAGGTAACGACATCATTTCTCTCTTGATACGACTGATTTCTGGAGCCGGGAACATTAGGAAGAGTCAGGAACCATCCGGCCCCACAAAAACTCATCAACAAAACAACTTTGAGTCATTGAAACCCCCCAGACGAGACGGCTGTGTGTGGGCCCCCCCCCCCCCCCCCCCCCCCCCCGTGCCCGCGTTGGGCTTTTTGTGCGGCTGCTATACCGTGCGAACCCCCCCCTCCTGCTTGGGGACTCCTCCCCCCGCTGCCCCCCCCGCCTCCCCGCCGATGAATGGATGGATAACTCAGGATGCTCGATGCTCCCCGGCGAGCCGGCGGCTGGTGGGTGGGTGGCCCTCCCGTCCTGCGCCGCCCCGCGCGCCGCGCCCTGTTTTCGTCTCCTCGTTCCCTTTGAGCAGCAGCCTTCTCTTCAGGATCGTCTGGAGAAAAAGCATCTTCCCCGAAACTGTTCCTCCACTCCAGATGGATGAAGCTCTCCTCATGGAAGAGCGGCGGAGGAAGAGAGGGCAGAACTTCTATATGCTCCGTCTCTCTCTCTCCCCCCTATCTCGAAGGGAGCCCCTCTCCTCCTCTCTGCTGACACCAGCTGAACTGTCGGCTCAGCGTGCCTTTGTGAGCGTGCACTTGTGAGCGTGCACTTGTGAGCGTGCACGTGCGTTTCCACCAGTTGTCAGCTGGAAACAGTGGTGGGAACTCGTCTTTAATAGACTTTAATCAGTCTGCTGCTTCCCCGACACAGCTGATATCTGGGTTTTCACACATCCTCTTCCTCTTTTTCTTCACGCACTAATTTAATTACAGTTTCTCTCTCTCTCTCCTCTCTCTCTCTCTCTCTTTCTCTCTCTCCCTTGTACTCTCTCCTGATTATGCAAAAAATGTAGCCCAAAGCCTTCGGGACTTTTGATGCCCCAGTTATGTTTTTTCTCCTTTTTCTTCGTAGACTAACGCTAGTTCTGTGTGTGTGTGTGTGTGTGTGTGTGTGTGTGTGTGTGTGTGTGTGTGTGTGTGTATAGGGCGAGGGGGGGCGAAAAGGGGAGAGGGGTGCTCTGTGAAATCCACTCCATCATTACTTTTTCTTGGCCATCCTGTCACTTAGATCACAAGGTAACTGAAGTGACACTCGCTGTCCACACACACACACACACACACTCACACTCGCTGCTTTCTGGCTGGAGTGTTTCTAACACACACCGACTGCGGTCTGAGGGCAGACAGATCTGTAGTTGTGCCATCAGAAAAGCCTCAGTCCCAGTGAAAGCAGCTATCCGATGCTGGATGTGGAAAAAGCCGATTTCCATCTGTTGGTTTCATCCCAGAAGCTTTTTGTGCTGCTCTTCAGAGCTGATGGTGTTTGGAACTCCTTTAGAGTCCTGACGGCCGCCCAGCGGTGGGGCTCGTGGGTTTGTGACCCAGGCTGTGGTGGCGACACACGCTGGGCAGAAGGAAGCAGGTGAGATTAGCTGCTAGCCTAAAATCCACACCTGCAGACCCTCTGTTGCTGGGACCAGTTTGTTTCTCAGCCAATCGGACCAACTAAGATCCTGGCGGACGGACGTCTGAACTGCTGCTGAGTCTACAAAGGCTTAAATTCTTCTGTGCACCATCAGCAAAGCTTAAAGACTGTGTGAGGCCTGAGGGAGACGTGAGAACGCTGAGGACTCTGGTGGCCCTGAAGGGCTATTTACAGGACAACAAAATCCAACTTGTGCGGAAATAAAATGTCAGATGAGTCACTTGTGTGTTTTGCTGCTCAGCTTCCTTGTTTTCGTTTTTTTCAGCCTTCTCCCCTCCCTTCCTTTCTTTGTGGTCTTTTTGTTGGTTCAGGCTCCTTCAGTTTAACATGATCTCATTATTCTCCTGTCATCTTCTTCTCATCCCCTTTGTTGTTCCATTCTTCTGTTTCTGTGACTCTTCCTCTTGTTACCTCAGCATATTTCTCCTTTTATTTGCCGCCTCTTTTTTTGCACAACTTTGCCACCATTCAAAATGACTCAGTAAGTTTTATTTCCCCTCCCTTTCTGCCTGTTTTTGTGGCTCTTCCCGGCTGTTTCTTCAGAAGAACAAACTTCTTTGGGTCTGGGGCTTCCGGACCCCAGCCTGTTCTGCAGACACATCCAACGTTGTGAAACAGCAGTCGTGGAAAAACAAAATTTACGTTTGTGGTCTTCCTGCAGCTGCTTCAGTCATCGTTGGAATGTAGGACACCTCTGACAGACCTATAGAAACGTTCTCATGCTCTCTGTCGCTCGGCTTTTCATTGTTTGTATCTGTTTACATGAACTCTGAAGACTCTCACCCAACACGTGCACGTTGTCCTCCAGTGAGTGAACACGTGGGTGCTGAAACTCACATGGACGCCGATGGACGGGCCGAGTAACACGCGTCTGCTCCGCTTGGGCACGTGGTTCCCTGAAGGCCCTCAGGAGCCTTTACCTCAGATCAGTTTCACCTTCGTCAGCGAGTTCCGGTTTCATTCATCCTCTTCCTCACTGTTCTGACAGAACATCATGTCTGAGTGTTCGGTTTCCAACCGAAAAACTCACTTTTGACCTGGTTTTAATTTAATTTCAGGAACTTTTTCTAAAAAGCCAAGAAGTGTTATTAAAAGTGAGTTAGTAGAATAATATTAACATAATGTAAAAGATACATAAACATGAATTCCGTCCTTTATTTTAGGCTCTTTGATCTTTTTTGGATCTGATTGTGACGGAAAGTCATTTTCCAGCATCTCCAACCAAAC
>CAAE01013524.1:16234-30306 GCA_000180735.1 Tetraodon nigroviridis
CTCTCTCTCTCTCTCTCTCTCTCTCTCTCTCTCTCTCTCTCTCTCTCCCGCGCGCGCGAGGGGGGGGGGGCCCCCCCTCTCTCACACACACACACACACACACACACACACACACACACACACACACACACACACACACACACACACACACACACCTGTACTGGGTGAGACACCATCGTACATGTGATGCAGTCGAGCATATTTAAACACAAACAAACATTAATTCACTCCACAGAAACAAGACAAGTGTGTGTGTGTGTGTGTGTGTGTGAGACAGGCTGTTGACCTTGACTTCCATCCTCGTCTCCTCTTCTGCTGGTATTTGCAGCCACTTTGAGGAAAACAGAGAGAGAGACTGTTCTCTCCATTCTGCCGCTCCTCTTCATCGTTCCCTTTCTTCATCGTTCCCTTTCTTCGTCGTTCCCTTTCTTCCTGGCTCCTCCTCTTCGTCGTTCCAGGACGGCTGCGGAGCATCAAGAGCGTCTTCTCATTATCTGCCATCATATTCATTTCTATGCTAATGAGGAAGAGGCTCCTGATGACAATCTGCTCCGTCCTCCCACAGAAACAGGCGGCAACAGAACGGCTGCTTTTATCAGCTGAGCCTTCGAGGAAGAGGAGACGTCTTCATCACTGAGGAGGTCAGAGCCCAGCTATCAGAGGAGTCAGTGTTAGGGTTGGGGTTTAGTGCAGGACCCAAACGCAGAAGACCACAAATCCGGGGAGGAAAACTGCCCTTTATTGGGGGTGAACGCAAAAAACAAAACACAAAAACACTCCAACTGGGAGGGAAAAACAGTGTCCAGTTAACGAAACCTGAGGAGCCAAGGGAGCCTTTTGGAGAGCACGGGTTGCCGTCATGAAGGGGCCCTTTGTCCTGGGTTTCATGAGGCGGGAGAGGTGCCAGTCCTGTTGCTCCACTTGCTCCAGGTGAGAGAACCACGAGAGAAAGACGAGGGGAAAACCTAAAACGCTCTGACCACCTGAGGCAGGTGCTGGGGCCTTAAGTAATCTGCCTAATTGGATCACTCACACCTGTGAGTGATCCAATTAGGCAGACACCAACTGGCAGACACCTGGGCCCCAACTACCTCCCCAAGTGGCCAGAGAGGGACAAAACCCAAAAATGTTCAGGGTCACTGCCAACCCCTGGCAGAACCCTAACAGTCAGGAGGCCTGCTGCTGGGAGGAGGAAGGATGGATGAAAAGGAGTCAACACTCTCACACACACCCTCACACACCCTCACACACCCTCACACACCCTCACACACCCTCACACATCTATTAAACCACGGCCCTCACTAGTCGTGCATTCAGCTGCACACCCGCTCTGATGCAGCCTATTCCTGTGTGTGTGTGTGTGTGTATGTGTGTGTGCATGTGTGTGTGTGTATTCTACAGCTCCAACCAGCCTGGACACCTGTCTCAAACAGCTAGTAAGCCCCTCAGGCCCCTTGGGCCCCCTCGGGCCCCTCAGGCGCTGCAGCCGCCCCTGCTGGGGGTCAGGAGCTGTTTGAAAGGAGGAGCAGGGGAGGAGCAGGGGAGGAGCAGCGGAGGAGCGCAGCAATCTCCCCACGGCTTCTCCTCCTTCTCATTCTCCCTCTGTCCCTCCTCCACTCGTCCGTCAACAGGCTGACGGCGGCTGCCTTTTCTTCTCCTCTTTCCCATCCAGCAGGTGTTGCTCCGACCTGAGATGAAGCTGCTGCTCGTCCTCCTCAACTCCTTCCTTCCCGTCCTCCCCCTCTGGTCTGTTTGTTGTCTGTTTTCCTCTCTCCTCCTGCGCTTCCTCCTGCTCTCTGACTCAGGCTGGATGGTTCTGGAATTTCAAACAGATTCTCTTTCTCCGTCTTCAGCTTGTCAGAGAAGAAGAGAAGCTGGATTTACAAATCACTGCTTGAAGCCTCCTAGCAGCTAGCGCCTTCCTCCTAGCAGCTAGCGCTTTCCTCCTAGCAGCTAGCGCCTTCCTCCTAGCAGCTAGCGCTTTCCTCCTAGCAGCTAGCGCCTTCCTCCTAGCAGCTAGCGCTTTCCTCCTAGCAGCTAACGCCTTCCTCCTAGCAGCTAGCGCTTTCCTCCTAGCAGCTAACGCCTTCCTCCTAGCAGCTAGCGCTTTCCTCCTAGCAGCTAACGCCTTCCTCCTAGCAGCTAGCGCTTTCCTCCTAGCAGCTAGCGCTTTCCTCCTAGCAGCTAACGCCTTCCTCCTAGCAGCTAGCGCTTTCCTCCTAGCAGCTAGCGCCTTCCTCCTAGCAGCTAGCGCCTTCCTCCTAGCAGCTAGCGCCTTCCTCCTAGCAGCTAACGCCTTCCTCCTAGCAGCTAACGCCTTCCTCCTAGCAGCTAGCGCCTTCCTCCTAGCAGCTAGCGCTTTCCTCCTAGCAGCTAGCGCCTTCCTCCTAGCAGCTAGCGCCTTCCTCCTAGCAGCTAGCGCCTTCCTCCTAGCAGCTAGCGCTTTCCTCCTAGCAGCTAGCGCCTTCCTCCTAGCAGCTAGCGCTTTCCTCCTAGCAGCTAGCGCCTTCCTCCTAGCAGCTAGCGCTTTCCTCCTAGCAGCTAGCGCCTTCCTCCTAGCAGCTAGCGCTTTCCTCCTAGCAAGTGACCTCATGTCTGACCTCAGCGAGGCCACTAACTGGACAGAAGCAGAGTTTCTGCTAGCGCATGGTTGGCTGCTCTGCGGCCGGCAGGTGTTCTGGCTCCTCCCCCTGCCTGAGGCTGCCCCGAGGCCTCAGCTGTGCTGTTACCGCCTGGTTAGAGCGCTCTCAAACTGGGCCAGCACATCCATCAATATTACAGGATGGGGAGCCTATTAGCAGATGAATACTGCATACCAACAAAAAAGCAGCTTCACCTCCAGACCACCAAGGGGGGCGGGGCCTCTCTCGCCAGCGCTGCTCTTCCTGACAGCCGCCGCGGCATGGCGGCGGCTCAGCTTCATGCTTGCTGCTGTCTCCTCTCCCTGGTTCGGACGGGAGGCGGCTGACATCGCCGCGGCGTCCACCATCAAAGAGCCAGCCGGGATCCCAACCCGCAACCTTCTGACGGGTGTGTGTCAAAAGTTGCAGCGCTGATTGCTAAAGCTTTTAAAGGATTCTGGACGGGAGGAAAGAAGCTCAGAGCTGAGCAGCTGGCTTTTTTTAGCACACACACACACACATACACACACACGCAGTCAATGCGTCAGCCTAATCCAGTGTGACATCACATTACCGCTAGCACTCAGCACCGGCGCCTCTCTTTTCACAGACATCGTTAATTAGGTTTGGACCTGCGAACTTTACCACTGTAGACAGGAAACGCAAACAGCTGCTGGAGAGGAAAGCACGCACACACAGACACACACACACACACACACACACACAAAGAAAGAGCACCTGTAATGATGCTTACTCTCTTTGTAGGATGCTAACTAGCGCACATGTGCAGCGTGAAGGCGGAAGCTGTTGCGCTAACGGAGAGAAACTCATCACTAACGTTGCCGCGTGGAGCTGAGAGGCTGCAGAGGTGACGAAGGTGCATTAGCATCTTCTTCTTCCATCCCTCCACTCGCTCGTTTCACTCATGTCTTCGTTTACGTGACGGCAGCGCCGTGCCGTCAAAGGAGCGTCGACTAGTTTGTCCTGATCTACGGGGAGACGAGACTCTTCTAAACCACAGGGAGGTTTAAAGTCACGCGTGCACGTGGCTGTGAGCCCAGGCATGTGCACACAACGTGCACACCAAGCTACAAGCAACAACACCAAGACATGCAAATCAGCCATGCCTGGGCGTGATGCTAGAGGTCAGAAGAGAAGTTCAGCAACAGATACAGGCTAGCAAGCTAGCAAAGATCATCAATGGAAAGCAAAAGTGGTACTTTAGCTCGCCTTAATTAGCTCGTTTCAGGCTGCACTTTGACGAAGCTCCAGCTTCATCATCAAACAGCTTCCTGGAAGAGAAGGGAGTCTGTGACCCTCTCTTCCCCCCGACACGCTCGCCCACACTCATGCAACATGCAACAGCGCACCGCCTGTGGCAGAGCTGCACCAGCTGAGCTAAGGGGGGGCGGAGCCTATTTACAGCTGGCGTGAGGACGGCGGCTCCCTCGCACAACGAAAAACAGGAGTGGAACTCTAAACGCAGAGGAGGAGCCTTCAGCCATCAGGGTTAGCGTAAGGGACCTGGGTTAGCAACCTGGGTCCGAGAGGCTGACACCCCGTCTGCCTGTAGGACCACCCTTCAAGCCTCAGAGCTCCGCCCTCTCTCCCTCTTCTCCTCTTTTGTCCAGCCATCTTTTCACAGGACGGTTCCTCCTCGTGACCCCGGACCTGCTCCGGGTTTCTCCCTGTTGAAGGGAGTTTTGCTGCCACCGTGCTGACCGGGGGGTTCCGGCTCTGGGTTTCTGCCTGTGTGAAGCACCCGGACACCATTCTGGTTGGTAAAGGAGCCATGGAGGTAAGGACTGAGAGACGTCGGACTTGTTTGTCCTCTCTTCTTCTCTCCTTTCTGTGGCGGCTGAAAGGAGAACATTTGCCGCCGCCACATTCTGTTTGTCACAATGGTGCCGCTGAAGTTAGACTTCTTCTTCTTCTTCCTCTTCCTCTTCTTCAGCAATCTTCCTTTTAGCCTTTTCACACACTCTTCCTTTAAAACTCTGCGCAACATTTGCACTGTACTGCACTTTATTCTGACATATCTGTCTGCACCTTATTCTGACATATACTGCACTCTACTCCACTTTACTCCACCCTACTCCACCCCTCATTCCTGCCTGCCCATGTACCCGTCCTGTTGCATGTTGTGCTGACCCCTGTTGTCTCTGTGTAGCCCTGCTGTCCTTTCTGTGCCCCTTTTGTGTACCAGCACCAGGTCCTGGAGAAACGTTGTTTCGTCTTCAATATGTATCGCACCAGCTAGATATGTTCGAAAATGACAATAAAGCTCACTTGACTTGAAAAAAAACAGACAAAAAAAAAAAAAAAAAAAAAAAAAAAACCCGCTCACAATCGCCTTTTCACATCAGCTGGAGGCTGGAACCAACCACAGCAACCAGACAGACCGACCGTCTCCACGGTAATCAAACACTCAACGCAAGTGGGCAAACTGAGGCCCGGGGGCCACGTGTGGACCAGTAAACTATTTAATCCGGTCCCCAAAATCTTTTCCATCAATTCTCCAACAGCCATGAAGATAGCATCAGCTTGATGGGTCAAAAAAAGGTCCAGGACCCCCTTCAGCTAGCATGCTAACATCATTTGGAGCTTCGTCATCCATCTGTCGTTGGCCCCGTGTGCAGCCCATGATTTTTAGCTAACCTCTGATCCTGGTTTCTTGAACCACCTGACCGGCCCTTCATCAGGGCCCAATGTGGCCCTGCAGGCTAAAGAATTTCCCACCCCTGCGCTAACACACTAGCGCATGGAGACTTGGATGCCACTAGCATCCCCCAGTCTGATCGGGTCTACACGTGCGGAGGTTGTGGAGTGAAAACAGTAGTGTGAGCGGGGTGAACGAGCATGCGCCGCTGGCGTGCGGCGTTAGCCCGGCTGTGTAAACAGCGCTTACCGTGTTTTCCGTGTCATCAGTCTGGGAGGAAAATTCCCAACGTGTTGGCAGGAAGCGCCGGGCTCAGTTGACGCTTTTCTTCATCCCGTTTCACCTCTGAGAAGAGACAGAGCTGACGAAGGAGGGCCGGCTTCGCCCCCGTCCTCCACTGATCAGATTAGCGCTCTCCGCGGCGCGCTCCCTCGCGCCTGAAATAAGGTGTCATTGCAAATCAGAGGAGCAGCTGAGGCCCGGTGGCGGAGCCGGGCCTTCAGGTGCTCCGGCCGTAATCAGGCCTGATGGGGCCCAAAGTCAGCGGGCACAAATTGGCGCTGATGGGCTGTTTTCCTCGGCGGGGGAGGGGCCCCAATGCCATCACGCCGCCATAACGCAATTTAGCTTCTCCGGGAAGGTTAGAAAAAGAGGGCTGTCCACCCAAAGGGAATTAGAGAGACCCTCCCTCCCCATCTACCTCCAGACGGGTTCTCAGGGTCACAGCGGAGCTGCAGGTTTCACCCATGTTAGCACCAGCACCGCTAACAGCGACTGCGCGCTTGGATGGTGTTCAGGGTGCGTCTGACCTGGAACCAGCCACAGCAGCAGGCGTCCAGGTGGACCAGGTGGTTACGGAGCCCCTCCAGGTTCTGGACTTGGACCGGTCCAGCTCAGCTGCTTCCCTGAGGAAACCTTGTTCCCAGCAGGAACAGCTGTTCCCAGCTATGCTAATGACCCGCCGCTGTCTTCACCCAGACCTTTGCTCTGGAGCTTCCGGGTCCGGGCTGATGGACTCAATCGTTTCGGCAGGGCTGAAATTTCCATGATCGCCCTGTGACCAGGCTGTCTGGTTGTCATGGAAACGCTGTGGGGAGTCCCTGTCCATGTCACCGGCCCAGGTTCAGCCCTCTGCTCGCGGTGCTACGGCTGGGCGTGCCGCCCACACCGGCCAACTGTGGACGGATCCGGCTTCTTTGCTGCAGAGAGGAGGAGGGGCCAACTCTCTGCTCTGGCCTTTGATCCGACTTCATCCCGTTTGGTTCTGTCACCTCAGAATTCAGGTTTCTGCCTCCAGATGAGGAAACACGGATCAGTTCAGGTGCAGCCTGGTCCTGACCCGTAATCCAGTCGGGTTTTGGGACCTACCAGGTAAACAACAAGCTCAGCCTTCAGGGCGGGAGGGAAAACCCGGAGGGCTGGCGGCTCCGGTGGGAACAGGTTGTCCTAACCTTCCTCACCTGCTGCTTCTTCCTGGAGTTTAAATGAAGCTGCTGCATTTGTGTGTCTGATATGAGTGTGTCTTCACTGTGTAGCAGGGCCTCCCCCCCCCCCCCCCCCCCCCCCGCACAAAAAAAAAAAAAAAAAAAGGTAAAAATATAAATAATTGGTATTTTTTTGGGGAATTAGGTAATAAAATTTAAAAAAAAAGTAATTTTAATTTTTTAAAAAGAAGGAGATAAGGGTGGAGGGGAGTTTTAAAAAAAAGGTTTGAGGGGGAGGTTGGTGAAGGAAGAAGTTAATAAAGGAGGGGGGAAGTTGGTTAAATAAAAATGGTGGAATTGGTGGAGGTTGGGGGGGTAAAAATAAGTGGGAGGGGGTTAAAAAATAAATAAATAAAATGGTTATATTGGGAAAAAAAGGGTGGATGAATGGTTTTATTGGAAAAAAGAGGGTGGATGAATGGTTTTATTGGAAAAAAAAGGGGTGGATTTTTGGTTGTATTGGGAAAAAAAGGGTGGATGAATGGTTGTAATGGAAAAAAAAGGGTGGATTTTTTTTTTTTTTTTTTTTTTTTTTTTTATTTTTTTTAATTTTGTATTTTGTGTTTTTTTTTTTTGGTGGATGTGTGTTTGTGATATAAATGTGAATTTTATTATTTGAATTTATGTTTTAATTTTTTTATAAAGTATATATTGTTTGTATTAATTTTATGATATTTTTTAGATTATTATGAATTTATATTTATATAAATTTTTTATGTTTATATTTTTTTTTATAGAGTTGATAAAAGTGAGTTGTTGGGAGGGATTGTTTGTTGGTTAGGTTGGGGTGGTGGGGGGTATAGGTGGGGGGGGGGGGGGGGGGGGGGAAAACCCCCCACACACACACACACACACACACACACACACACACGTACACACATAAATCATTGGTATTCTTCTGGGGACTTAGGTGATAAAACTTCAGAGAAAAGTAATTTTCATCTTGTCAGAAGCAGCAGATAAGGCTGCAGCGGAGCTTTCACAAACACGTCTGACGGGGACGCTCGTGCACGCAGCAGCTCATCCAGGAGCGCCGCAGTCCGTTCCATCCCACTGGTGGAACTGGTGGAGGCTGGCGGCGTAGAGATCAGTGGGAGGGGCCTAAACACCCAGTAAATCCACTGGTTATACTGGCACAGAGAGGGTGGATGACTGGTTGTACTGGGACAGAGAGGGTGGATGACTGGTTGTACTGGGACAGAGAGGGTGGATGCCTGGTTGTACTGGGACAGAGAGGGTGGATGACTGGTTGTACTGGGACAGAGAGGGTGGATGACTGGTTGTACTGGGACAGAGAGGGTGGATGACTGGTTGTACTGGGACAGAGAGGGTGGATGCCTGGTTGTACTGGGACAGAGAGGGTGGATGACTGGTTGTACTGGGACAGAGAGGGTGGATGCCTGGTTGTACTGGGACAGAGACCGTGGATGACTGGTTGTACTCGGACTAGAGACGGTGGATGACTGGTTCTGCCTGGAGACAGAGAGGGTGGATTACTGCGTTGTACTGGGACAGAGAGGGTGGATGACTGGTTCTACTGGGACAGAGAGGGTGGCCGTCTGGTCGTACTGGGACAGAGAGGGTGGATGCCTGGTTGTACTGGGACAGAGAGGGTGGATGACTGGTTGTACTGGGACAGAGAGCGTGGATGACTGGTTCTACTGGGACAGAGAGCCGGTTGGAAATCATCGTTTGTCACTGGGACAGAGAGGGTGGATTGACTGGTAATGTACTGGGACAGAGAGGGTGGATGCCTGGTTGTACTGGGACAGAGAGGGTGGATGACTGGTTGTACTGGGACAGCAGAGGGTGGATTACTGGTTTGACCGGGTTAGAGAGTCTGGATGACTTGTTGTACTGGGACAGAGAGGGTGGATGACAGGTCTGAGTGGCACAGAGAGGGTGGCTGCCTTTTTGTATTATCTCAGAGGGTTTTTCAATTTGGTGCTAATCAGAAGGCTGCAGGTAGCAGAAGCAACCACCTTTGAACTGCAGAAGAAGAGCTTCAGCCCCGTTAGCCACGTTAGCGCCTGCTCCTCTTTCACAGATATATTCATGTTTGTCCGTCATCCATCGGACCCCCTCAGGCGCATGTTCTCAGCTCAGGTCACGTGTAAACCTTGGCCCCGCCCCTACACCTCCTCGATCACACATAAAGCTAACCTGACACGTTGTTCTCAGCCAAAGTGTTTAAACACGACCAACAATCCTGAAACCAGGAGCAGCAGATCCACCTGGACCAGGAGGAGGAGGAGCAGATCCACCTGGACCAGGAGGAGGAGCAGCAGATCCACCTGGACCAGGAGGAGGAGGAGCAGATCAACCTGGACCAGGAGGAGGAGGAGCAGATCCACCTGGACCAGGAGGAGGAGCAGCAGATCCACCTGGACCAGGAGGAGGAGCAGCAGATCCACCTGGACCAGGAGGAGGAAGTGATGAGGTCAGGTGAGCTGTGACAGGAAGTGATGTTTGACCAACAGGATGTTTAGAACAGTTTGAATAAATAATCAGAACTAGAAGATGTTTATATTTGTTACACTTTTTTCTTTTTCTCGCTTTTTGTTATTCTTTCATTCTTTCTCTTTCCTTCTTTCTTCCTGTTTTCTTCATTTCCTTCCTAACCTCCATCTCTCCCAGGTTCTAGGGGGAGCCCACCTGGATGTTTAGCTGAGTAGTTCAGGTCAGCTCTTTGATCTCTTTGAAGCCTGTGATGGCTGGATCGATCGCCCTTGGACACTCTTTTCTTTTCTGCACCTTCACCTCCATCCTCTCTCTCTCTCCTCTCTCTCCTCTCTCTCTCCTTACTCTCCTCTCTCCTCTCTCCTCTCTCTCCTTTCTCCTCCTCCATCTGCAGGTTCGGATCTGCCTTCACGCCCGTTGGAGCTCCTCACTCATCAAAGCTGGATCCAAGGCTCCTCTCCTCACTCTGCTGCTCCTCTGGTTCTTCACTCCAGCTCTTGGAGGCTACTCGGCACCTTGAAGGCTGTTTTCAGACACTAAATATATCCTGTTTGATGCGGGGTGGGTGGATGGATGGATGGGTGGAGGGGTGGAGGGGTGGAGGGGTGGAGGCGGAGGGGGGCTGCTGTGGAGGCTGCAGACGGCTGCCGCTGACAGACGTGCAGCTGGAGGAAGCTTCCGGCTTCGCTTTCAGCTTTCAGCAGATGTGAGAGGCTGCTTGTTGCTCCTGATTAGCGTCTGCCAGCCCTCCGCTGTCACACCTCCTGGAGAGGAGCTGCTGCCTTTTTGCTGAAGCTAGCAGGTGAAGCTAGCACTGTGGGCGTGGCTAACCCAGGAGAAACCCAGCCCCTTTAACTGTTCGTCCAGGACACTTTCTGTCCGGCAGGAAACAAAATGCTGGACAGGTTCTATGATCAAAGCAACAGGAGCTTGAAGAGCAGCACCATGAGGAACCTGGTTCCCAACCAGGTTCCCAACCAGGTTCCCAACCAGGTTTACCTTGTAGCCCAAGAAAGATGGACATAACCAGCAGGTGGAACGAGTTAGGTTAGCCATTGGTTCATTAGGCGTTTAGTAGTGATTTGTTGGGTTGGTTAGCCTTGGGTTGGTTAGCCTTGGGATGGTTAGCCGTTGGTTAGCCTTGGGTTGGTTAGCCTTGGGATGGTTAGCCGTTGGTTAGCCTTGGGTTGGTTAGCCTTGGGTTGGTTAGCCATTGGTTAGCCTTGGGTTGGTTAGCCTCGGGTTGGTTAGCCTTGGGATGGTTAGCCGTTGGTTAGCCTTGGGTTGGTTAGCCTCGGGTTGGTTAGCCTTGGGTTGGTTAGCCATTGGTTAGCCAGTCATTTAGTTTAGAAAAGCCGGTTTTCTGCAGCCGTGAGCCATCAGACTCCAGGTTGTCAGATGCAGAGAGATCAGAAACAGGCATTCGGTGCTGACCCTGGCCGCCTGTTCTCACTCTGCTTCCTGTCTGAAGCCTCGATGGTGCAAGGTGACATTTCCAAAGATCAATACGTTGAGAATCAGGTGTGTTACCACGGAGATGTGTGTTTCAGCCGCGGGCTAAAATGAGATTAAAGGAGTGAAGGACGGACGCTCCAGCGGGCACCTGGCGGCGTTGCCACGGCGCCCAGAAAAGACAGCAGACTTCAAGGCTCCAACGCTCCCGTCGGTGGAACGACGGCGTGAAGAGGTGAAGCTGTGTTCCCTCCTGTCCTGGATCAGGCTAACCGCTGGCAGTAGTTTGAAAACACTGGGATCAGCTGACCACACCAGGAAGGACCGGGACAACCTGAAGGGACGGCTAGCTAGCTGAAATCATCTGTGAGGCCTCCTGTAGCTCCGGCTCATCCTTGACCCCCCCCCCCACCACCAACGCACACCGGCACCCCTGCCCTGACTTTGTTTTTTTTCCTCCTGGGAAGGTGTCCGAGACATCAAAGCACCGTCTCCGTCCTTCCTGGACAATCAGCGAAGGAGATAATTGGCTGCTGCTGGAGGTTCCCTCCAGCTAGCTGTGCCTTTGTGACAGGAGGAGCGCATGAATAAAAGACGAGCGACAGGCTGGCCGCCCGGAGCCGAGGAGAGCAGCGAAGGCCGGCCACGGAGGGCAAAGACGTGCACGTCAGTGCTGCCGCTGCTGCAAGCTAAACAAGCAGCGCTAATGACACGGCAGCTTTTAATTAAGACGGCGCTTCAGTAATTGTGGCTCTGACAGCCATGATGGAACCAGAGTCCAGACTCGGACTAAGAGACTCGCAAACATCAGAGGTGATGCCCCCCCTCTGTGGTCCACATAGATCCAGGAGACGGGCCGTGGCGTGGGCTTAGCCCCGCCCCCTACACCTAGAGCAGCACAAAGCTGACCTAGCAAGGGTAGAGGCAGCACGTTGAGGAGCATCCTGCTAACAACAGGCCAGGTGGAACATGGAGAAGCTTCAGGACTAAAGTGGACTGCAGAGACCACCAGAGACCTGCCCCCCTTGTGGTCCACACTGATCCAGGACACAGGCACTCGTGTGGGCTCAGCCCCGCCCCCTCACACCCTGCTCACTCATGGCTGACCTACCACTCACACACCGTAGTGGGTCGGGATCCACCACGAGAGGAGGCCCACCCACCAGGACCCAGCTGTGGGTGCCTCCTCCCTCTGACGGAGGGGTGGGAGTTGGTGTTGGTGTTTCTAACCTCACCCTAACCCTAACCCTAACCCTAGCCCTAGCCCTAGCCCTAGCCCTAGCCCTAGCCCTAACCCTAACCCTAGCCTGACCTTCTAACCCAGCCCAGCAGCTCTCAGACACTCTTCTGCTGTTGAGTTAGGGTTTCCTTCACCTCTGTCCACACACACACACACTCACACACACACACACACACACACACACACACACACACACACACACACACACACCGTTGTGGAAACCTCAGGTCCTAACCTGCTCTGCCATTCTCTTTACAGCAGCTGCTTTCGCTCCCTAATTGGCTGGAAGACGGCCGTGCACGCTGCTGTGCACGCTGGTACAGGTGTTTAGTGTGGATCCCTGGTACAGGTGTTTAGTGTGGATCCCTGGTACAGGTGTTTAGTGTGGATCCCTGGTACAGGTGTTTAGTGTTGATCGTTGGTACAGGTGTTTAGTGTGGATCCCTGGTACAGGTGTTTAGTGTTGATCGTTGGTACAGGTGTTTAGTGTGGATCCCTGGTACAGGTGTTTAGTGTGGATCCCTGGTACAGGTGTTTAGTGTTGATCGTTGGTACAGGTGTTTAGTGTGGATCCCTGGTATAGGTGTTTAGTGTTGATCGTTGGTACAGGTGTTTAGTGTGGATCCCTGGTACAGGTGTTTAGTGTGGATCCCTGGTACAGGTGTTTAGTGTTGATCGTTGGTACAGGTGTTTAGTGTGGATCCCTGGTACAGGTGTTTAGTGTTGATCGTTGGTACAGGTGTTTAGTGTTGATCGTTGGTACAGGTGTTTAGTGTTGATCCCTGGTACAGGTGTTTAGTGTTGATCGCTGGTACAGGTGTTGGGTTCAGACCAAGGCTAAAAACGAGGCTAGCAGGAGTTTGCATCCATGCTAGCACAAGGCTAGCATCTTCAGGTCTGCATTTTAAAGTGAAGCACAGTTAGCTTAGCAGCAGCTTCAGCCTAGCATCAGCCTCAGCCCAGCGTCAGCTTCAGCTCTGTAGCACGTCCAGCTTTAGCCTAGCATCAGTGAGGCGCTGGGATACCTACAAGCACAGACGTCTGATTGGGTGAAGGAAGTCGTTAATTCACCTCACGATGTTCATTAAAGTAAAGATGAATAAGGAGGACGTAGCGTGGCGTATGCTAATCGGTTGTCTGACACAGCCGGCGTCGTCGTGGAGATTTTCCAGCTCAAGTATGACTGAAACACACTTGGAACCCACAGTGGGAACGACTGCTGAGCGCAGACTTTTTCATTTAGGAACCACCCGAGTGAGCGAATGAGGTGAGGAGAGGGAATAATCGGCCCCCCAGACCCCCCCGACCCCCCAGACTTCCCCCCTTCCCCACCACCAGGGCAGGATCAAAGCAGCCGGCTGGAAAATTGCATCTTGTCATTTCATCTAAAGAAAAGAAATCTTTGTTTTTCTGGGTCTGAATCTTTGAGCAGCTGGTTTGAAGCTCAGCAGAACCGAACTGGAGGGCTGAGACCCGGGTCCAGCCCAGGACCCCACGCAGGAACTCAAGGTGCTGCTCAGGGCCCAGATGGTCCTGGAGGGACTGAACCTGCTACACTTGTTCAGAAGACCTGGACAAGAATCCTGTCCTCTGGAAGTCACAGGACACACGCATTCTCTGGGTTAGGGCGGTTCCTCTGGCTCCTCTGGCTCCTCTGGTTCCTCTGGCTCCTCTGGTTCCTCTGGGTCCTCTGGTTCCTCTGGCTCCTCTGGGTCCTCTGGTTCCTCTGGCTCCTCTGGCTCCTCTGGGTCCTCTGGTTCCTCTGGCTCCTCTGGGTCCTCTGGGTCCTCTGGTTCCTCTGGCTCCTCTGGGTCCTCTGGCTCCTCTGGTTCCTCTGGGTCCTCTGGCTCCTCTGGGTCCTCTGGCTCTTCTGGCTCCTCTGGTTCCTCTGGCTCCTCTGGCTCCTCTGGTTCCTCTGGCTCCTCTGGTTCCTCTGGCTCCTCTGGGTCCTGAAACCCAAAGCCAGAACCTCCAGGTCAGCACAGTGGTAAAAAAACCTTCCTTTTAACAGGGAGAAACCTTGAGCAGGACCAGGCTTACAGGGAGGAACCATCCTGCTGAAAGATGGCTGGATAAAGGAGGAGGAGAAGAGGGAGACAGGACAGACTGATCACCCTGAAGACCACAAGAGATGGTGGTTGGTGTGGGGAACTGCT
>CAAE01013527.1:1930-14721 GCA_000180735.1 Tetraodon nigroviridis
TGGACCTGTTAAGATTGCGCACGGCACAACAGAAAGTTTATGTTCCATGGATTTTTTTTCTGTGAAGAACCCAGAGAGGGTTATTTGATTATGTGTGGCTTTCTGGAAAACAATCAATTTTTACATTTAGGCACTCCTGCAATCGTCACACTTTTTCTGTTACAAACTGACCCCGGCCCCCATCAGAGAAGGGAAAAGTTATGTGGCCCCCACAGGAAAAAGTTGGTATAGCAGATTTAAAACAACTGCAGTTGACCAAAGCGCACCAAAGTTTAAAACTCTTTAAAACCGACATACAATTTAAAAACAACATGAAAGACCAAGCTAAAATAGTCCTGCAAAAATCAGCATCACACAGGGTGTCAAAAGCCAAAGAGAGGCGGTTTCAAGGAGATGAAATCTGTCATGTGATGTGGCAGAAGATTCCATCATTCCACAAGCACTGCTGCTCCTGAAAGACGTGAATGGTTCCAGGTGTTACGCTCAGGTTTTCACGGACCCTCCACATGCAGATCGGAGAACAAGCCAGGTTTAAATTATTTACTTTGCAAAGGGTCAAATAAACTGCAGGAGCCGAGCTCTAGAAGGTGAGGGGGACAAAAGTCCAACCGGACAACGGGACAGAGAACTCTGGAACACGGGGGGGAAAAAACAAGAACGACTCAAGGTAGAATCCCAGTGGAGCGAGGGGACAGCTTAATGGTGGAACTGGCGACCTGGGAAACAAGAAACACAGGCGCAATTATGAGAAGGATGAGAGATCCAGCCATACGCAAAGGACAACTGCCAAGGGCTGAAGGAAGGATCTGATGCTGGGGAGAAGGAACGCCGATTGGTGCAGAAGGTGGGTCAACCACGCCCCCTACGGGACCAAACCTAAAAGAACACCCAAAACAAAAATCCACCTGCCCCCAAAACTTAGTTACAACACTAGGGCTCGAAGCGTTTGGCAAACTTAATGATCCCTAACTTAATAGACATAACAGCCTAAAAACACCAAGTAAACTTTATGTATAAAGTATGCCGTAGTTTTTGTAGGCGAGGAAGGGGGCGGAAAATCTTTCCTTAGCAGCTAGCACACGGGTTTGGCTAAGCCCAACCCTCCTGCACTTCATGGCAGCAGCCTCGTCCTCCGGGACTCACAGCAGTCTGCTCACTCTGAACGCGGCTGACTCACTGGCCTGACTCGCTTCCTTCCTGTTTGAGATCCTGCCGTTGTTGTTCTCAGCCTCAGATCTGAGTCACTTTGGAGAAAAGTGTCTGCTAAGTGACACTGGAGTAACACTGGTAAAACTGTTCATACATTTTTGCACTGTGCCATTGCTCTGCAAGGCAAAGTTGATGGAATTAATAAAACTTTAAAATACAGCCTTTAACATGGGGTTTAGAAATCCCTGGAGAAAAAACATGCGCTTAAGAACAGGAAGTGACTCAACCTGCCATTAACAGCAAGAGCTGCTTCTGAAATTTGGGAACGATAACTGAAAAAGTGCAGCTACCAGCTTCCACCCAGAGACACAGTCCCTCCAGCGTGTCCTGGGTCTGTGCTCCTGGGGGCCTCCTACCGGAGGGACGTGCCATGAGAAAACCATCAAGGTTCTGGACAGAACAGGTCACAAAGGGCAGCCCTGGCGGCGTCCAGCCCCCACTTAAAACCAGCAATGTGGACCATGAGCTCGGACAGCCGTCAGATAAGGAGTGGACGGCCCTTATCACAGGGACCCAGACCCCTGGACGACCCCCTCAGGGACACGGCGAAATTAATGATTAAAATGTCAGGAGTATATATTTTTAAACTTGATCAGCTTTAGTGGCTTTTAACAGCAGACGTGAGCGATGTCACGTGAGTGGTGTCATCACCAAGCTCACACAGAAGATGGAAAATGAGTGTCTCCTTTTCAAAACGCATCTGTTTTCTTCTTGCATTTTGTAATGAATTCAGGACAAAGAAGGAGTCAAACGTTTCTCTGACGGGCCTGAAAGAATACATTTAGAGAACACAGACGGCGCAACATTTAGACGAATGCTGCTGACGTGGCTAACAAGGCGCTAACATCATGAGAGGCCCAGTAAGACAGGAGTGAAAAAAGGCAAATCAGGTCAATTTTGATAAGTAGATAAGTATGCTTGATAAGTATGACTTTTACAGAGAAAGTGAAGTGGCGTGAGGACAGACCCCCCCCCCTCCTCCCCTCCTCCCCCTCCCCTCCTCCCTCCTCCTCCCCCCCCTCCCCCCCCCCCCGAGCTCGCTTGTTCTCGCGATCACTTTTTTTCCGCCCAAGATCAGAAAAGTGACCCAAAGACGAGCAAACCGGGACGGCAGCTGTTCAAAGAAGCAGCAGAGCCCCGCTGGTGAAGGGCTAGAGCAGCTAAAGTCAACTTTCTGCTTAGTTTCGAGCCTGGAGCCGCACAAGAGCTCGTGCTCGCCCTGGCGGACACGCACGCGCACCGGTTCTGTTGTTCTGATGGACACGCGCCGCTTCAGGTTCGGGTTCAGGTTCGGGTTCAGGTGAGCGGGACTTACTTCAAACAGCCGCGTCCACGCGCTTTTCTTCTCGTCTTTGTGAAGAAGCGACAGCAGAACACGTGACGCTGCCTCGCGGGCAGGCCCCGCCCACCCCACAAGGAGGGGCGAGTGAAGGAATTCGCTCGGATCCAGATCATCTAAATCGGACGTTTAAACGTGTCTTTTTGCATAATTCGCACAACATAACTATTGGATTTATAATAAGTTGGTTTCTTCTCATAATTAAAAACAAGACCTAGCGCAGACGTCCGGCAAGCAGGCACTTCGAGAGAGAGCCGAGTTGTCTTCCTTAAAAGGAAGTTGTTCAACTTAAAAATAAACGTGGAGGTTGACCAGAACCAGCAGTGAAGCATATATAGCCAGTAGTAACACAAGGTTCTGTAGGAGGCTGCTTGATGCTCCAAGCTTGGCTTTTCTAGGCTTTAGGCTCCCTTGGCAAGGTTGGATGAACCAATGGGCCCCTCAGCCAAAAGTAAAGGAAAACTGGTATTTTCCTCCTAAATAATAGTTCCTAATTTTCAAAGTGACACTCTACAACAAATACAAATAAGTTGGGTTTTTTTCAGCACCAAAGAATAATTTAATTGGTGAAGCAAAACTGGGAAAACGAATAATGGTTTTCCTGAACACAGGGATCTACTCTTGGATGTCATAATGGTTTTCCTGAACACAGGGATCTACTCTTGGATGTCATAATGGTTTTCCTGAACACAGGGATCTACTCTTGGATGTCATAATGGTTTTCCTGAACACAGGGATCTACTCTTGGATGTCATAATGGTTTTCCTGAACACAGGGATCTACTCTTGGATGTCATAACGGTTTTCCTGAACACAGGGATCTACTCTTGGATGTCATAACGGTTTTCCTGAACACAGGGATCTACTCTTGGATGTCATAACGGTTTTCCTGAACACAGGGATCTACTCTTGGATGTCATAACGGCCGCTGCCTGACGCCACTGTTTGCCAACGGAGCTGTGCTGATAGCAGCCAAAGTAGGAGTAAAGGTTAAAAAGGAATGAATGGAGCGGTGGCCATGAACACAAATGGAGGAGAGAGAAGGTGAAGAGGAAAAGAACATTTGTAAATAATTCTAGCTGAACCAGATTTCTGTCGATTTCTGCTGCTTGAATGAATTTTGTTACTGCTACTTTTACCTCTACTTTACTTTCACATTTATTGGCGCAAATATAGCCTGACTACAATAATCCTAAAAAGGTTCCTGCTGTTTTTAACCAATATTTTAAAGAGCAAAATTCAAAACCAATAAGCAGCCTAATAAACATATTAACTCTAATCACATGTAATTAATAATGTAATATTTATCAAAAATAATGTGTAATGCCGTATGAAACTGCTGCAGCAAGTGCAGGTAGGAGCATGTGTTTTGAATCATCTGGGCCTGTCCCGACCTCACATGAACCGTTCCCTCACTTTTTATGTACAAAGTTCTGTCATGATGCAACACGCGTCACAATAACACGTGATTTAAAAAACAATCGGAGGAATTGGTTTGATTGAAGCCGGCTCAGTATTGGTCTATCTGTGATTAGAGGCCTTGGCCATGCTTAAATGAACGCTAGCAACTCAGTAAAGCCTGAACTCTGCACATGCGGCGTTGCCGCGTCACACCCACTCATCGCTTTGGAGCCCCGAGGGGGCTTTTCAAACCCTCCCATGTGAGCGGGTGCAGTACTTTCAAACGTAGGGGCTTTTGCTGTATTCTTTTAGCATTATTGACAGACAGCAAGGGTTACATTCTGGGAACAGGTTCACATTAGCACAGACGTACACGGACATTTAAACACGAGACAGAGATCCACACGTACTGACATACACGTATGTACTTCTACACGCGAGTACACACACAGAGAACAGGTGAGTTATCAGAACACGGCAGCTTGAGAGCTGCACACATGATCACAGAGCCACACCCTCCAGTCTTCAATCTGAGCATCCCCCACTCATTTTCTTGAGTTTTGTCTTTTTGTTCTCTCAGATCATCAAGCATTTCATTATTACACAGTATTTAATGAAGGTACAATAACGTAACATAAGTAGACCTTTACCCATTATTGTCTTTAACAGAAAATAAAAGTAAACATTTCAAAATGCATTTACCGGTTAAACATGCAAATGGCGCCATGCGGACGCTGTTTATGGCTGATGTTGCTATATTTATTTGTATCAGATGGTTTGAAACAGTCAAGCATTTCAACAGTTGTTTCACATTGACTGAGTGGTTCAGAGGAGGTACACGTTTGCTTTCACACGTGCAGACTGCTCACACAGAGGAAGTGGTCTCAGTCGTCCACATGTGTGAAAACACTTGTTCTTTTAACTCCCAGCACAGATTCGTGCTGGATTGCTCTGAGAGGTAAAGAACACGCCCCATGGCTCCACCCCAAATATAAAAGCCTGGTTCATTCCTATTTGATCATTACTGGGCTGTATTCAGAAAAAAAGAAACGTCAGACCTGTCCCCCATAAGCCATAAATACATTTAGAGAATACAGAATTAGCAACATTATATATCTGTAGGAACATATGCTCCGAAGCCTCCGTCTATAACATATATCCCCTGCTCTCCTTTGAAGTTGTCAGCTTCAAAGAGAAGTTGGGTGCTTGAAGGATTTTCAGGTTGCAAATATAGGTTTGTGACTGCAAAGAAGTCGTTTCACAAATCACAACTCATCATGGCCATTCCCAGTCTTTGGAGCAGAGGCGGAAAGGCCCCTGAGTCAGACAGAAACCAACCAGCTGCTCAGACCAACGACTGAACACATCTGGACCACTGGGACACGCTTGGTTGCTGTACGCACCAAGAAGAACACAGCTTTTTAAAAATGCCATCCTGATAACTCAGGAAGCTACAATCCAATATTTTTTTCCAACAATAAGATTGGGAGAGTTTTCCAGCATGGAGTGTTCAGCAGACCGAAGGACAGAAACCCAGACATGATAGATACGCTTGAAAAGAGTGGTCACAGTCGCACCTTAGCAAAGGAACCTCTGGAGAGAAGCTGTAAAAAGAGGGATGACAGACGTCTTCTCTACAGGATGACGCAACAACACTTGGCTGGGTAATTGTCAGCGCTGACTTGGTTCTCGTTGCCGTAAACGTAGTAGATGTGGCTGTCCCCCTTCCACTTGTAGTTCACCTTGGTGATGGGGACCAGTTCAACGGTTTGTCTCTAAAAGAACAGACAAATGAGGGAGGCTGCGTCAGTGAAAACTCTCCTTTCTGCTGACCTGAGTCTTTCGCAAACCCAGCTAGCAAAGCTTAGCTTGAAATCTGGCAGGGAGAGCATGGTGCCAGCCTCGCCACCGCCGTAGGAACCGTAGGAACCTTTCTAAACACAGGCCAGTTTTCCTGAGCACCGCTGAAGGGTGTGATGCCAACACGCTCACTCCTTTGGTTCTTTGCGCTGTGAGGAGTTGGTGCCATCGGCAGGAATCATTCAAGACCGTAGTCTAAAGTGAGGTCTTGGTTTTGGTCCAGGTGTGTACTGAGACAAACGATTAACACCACTGGTCTGTGCCTGGACGGATGGTACCGTCCTGAGCGGAAGCCCTGAGGCTTCCAGGCTCCATCTTCACACCTCTGCCTGCTACACACTCACCTGCTGCAGGATCCTGGAGCTCTGGGCATATTTGCTCTGATGCTCTCGGACCAAACGCTCAGAAGCCTGAGAGATGGCCTGGAGGGGGAAACCCAGCAGCGGGTAGACCTGAGATCAGACAAGGACGTCATTCACCACCTCCTTCACGAGGAGCCAGGGTGAGGAGCGACTGCACGTGCAGGGCTGTGTGTACCAGGTACTGGCTGTTCTCAAACAGCTTCTTCCCGTGCACCGAACGGAGGTTGTCCGGGTCTAATCCAGACATCTGGTTTTCGACGTGGTCCTCCACATGGTTCACCCTGAAGGCGTGTGCGCACACACACACACACACCACACACACACACAGATAGAAATGAGAAAATCATAGATACACTACAAACAATGCGCAAAAAGTACACAGTAAAGATAAACGTGCACACGTTACTTTAAAGCAGGGGTGTCAAACTCATTCCACAAAGGGCTGCGTGGCTGCAGGTCTTTCTCCCAACCAAGCAACAGCCCACCTGACTTAAGTCATTTTATCAACTGAGCTCAGGTTTTCGACAGATGGTTGAAATTTGCATGCTTGATTGGCTTGCACAAAAAACTGCAGCCACACGGCCCGCCGTGTGCTGGAAAGCTGCAGCCCACGGCCCTTTGTGGAATGAGTTTGACACCCCTGCTTTAAAAGAAAGAAACAGCGGACTTCCCAAGTCCTCCTGGGTTAGTTCCGCTTTGTGCCGCTAGGTGGACCCAGCGGGGGTCAAGGTTCACTTCGCTACATGAACGTCTTAACTTGGGTCTTGACTCATCTTTGGTATTTCTAAAAGGCACCAACAGGACTAAAATCAACTCTCAGGTCCTGCAGACACAGAGAGTCTCCACCCTCCGTCCCCTCAGACGTTTGGACGGATGCTGGGGGAACTCGGGTGGATGCTGCCACACCTCCACCCCAAATAAGCACTTTCTCCCCTGGAGCCAGATTATTTTGCTGCAGGAGGCCCTGAACGGGGGCTGAGCCAGATTCGGGGTCCCTTCTCTCGTCTCCGACTGCTCACTGGTCAAATGTTGGTTCTTGATCATCGTCACGGCGACCGTGAGTGTCCGATTGGTATGCTGCCGCTCGGTTGGACCAAAAACCCGCAGCCACGCGGCCCACTGTGGAAGCGGTTTGACACCCTGGGGTGGGTCCCGCAGGCGTCTGCGGGTTCGCTCGGGGTAATACCGGCACGGGCCAGCAGGGGGAGCCTGCAGCCGCGCAGCAACACAAACGTTGGGAAACTGAAGCCCTGCCAAGACCTTTTGTAACATGGAGGAGTCGAGAGTCGAGGATAGAAAACGAGCACGTGCTCAGGTCAGGGAGCAGCACCACACACCCACGCTGGGGCCCCCAACACTCACCACTCCACTTTCAGCTTGATGTAGGTCAGCAGCTGTTTCTTCCCTTCGCAGGTTTCACACTCTTTCCATCCTTGAGCACTGCACGATGTGCATCTGCACGCACGCACGCACGCACGCACGCACGCACACACACACACACACACACACACACACACACACACAAAGACAGGTTTGACACGTTGCACGTGAAATTCTTTACCATGAATAGTTTCTAGCAGCATGCTGCTGGATGAAGGGGCTCTGGGTCAGGCCTCTGGAGTCCAAGCCCAGATAGAACCGGACCAGGGGTCTGGGGTGGGCTCTGGTCCGGACACCTGCTGCCGGGGGTGTGTGTCCACACCAGCAACACACAGGCTCATCTCACTGCTCATAGAACCGCTTCTGTGTGTAATAAAATGATTCATGGTTTGGGGGCAGCCGTCAGCACCAACAGCCCAGGAAGAAGAAGGCCCGCTCAGGGGTTCTACACGAGGAAGGGAAGTCCACAACCAATCCACCCAGACCGTGGAAAAGCACCGTTCAGAACTGGGCCAACTGGACCTGGATGACTGATCCAGTAGCCAATCTGTGGTCGGGATCAGCCGTACCTCTCTCTTCCTTTGCCGTCACAGCGACTGCAGCTCTGGTCGTTGCTGGTGCCGGAGCCGTTACACACCCAACACTCTTTCTGCACACACACACACGGAGGGGAATGAGGTGTTGGCAGGCCCGCGCCCGTCTGTCCGTCAGGACGGACCGCCAGACGGGGCCTTACGTCATATCCGCTTCCGCAGCACTGCTCACACTCGCTCGTCCCGCTGGCGTGGCACTTGCTGCAGTCCTGCAGAAGAAGCACACACCTCGTCTTCAGCCCTCCATTACCACACAGGAGTGACACAAGCTCAGGAAGTAGTCAGAGTGGAGGGTTGGGAGGACACAGCGGGAGCAACCTGATGACTGAAAGCAGCCGGAGGACCCACCTGAATGGAGGAGGTGTAGGGCACGCGGATCTCCTCCGTGTGCTCGCTGAAGAGGGTTGGGGGCGTGGCTGCAACCTCCCAGGGCCGCGGGGCAGGTTGGGCATAGAAGTCGGCCTGCTCACCTGTTCATTCAGGCCCCAGAGCGCACGAATCAGGTTTCTGCCCCAGCGGCCCCCAGGTAGAGGAAAGAGGAGCCGGTGGGGCTCCTCCACCCAACTACCTTTGCCTTGATTACTCACCTTCATAGGGTTTGCTGGCCAACTCCGTCGACCTGGACTCCGTGAAGGTCTCCAGACGGTACTACAACAAAAAAAGGAGACACTGGTTTTCAAAAGACCCTTGACTTGGTGCTAGCTGGTTAGTCAAAATCAGAGCACGAAAACTCCAAAACCCTGGTCATCCAGTCATGCTTTCCCAAAAGTCCAGTGGGACGTGTGAGGGCCAGGCCAGCGGAGGGAGAGCGGCTCACCCTGTAGGTGTTGAAGGCCTCCATGCTGGTGATGACGCCATCGCTGGCCGGGGCCTTGCTGTAGCAGCACTGAGACGAGGCGAAGCTCTTGAAGGCCTCACGGGCCACATCTTCAGAGAGGGACGGGATGCCCTAGCGCGCGCGCGCACACACACACACACACACACACACACACACACACACACACACAGTGTCACTGCAAAGGTAAAGTGGCAGGAATTTGCCATGTACATTATTATTCCTCCCACCCCCTACACCACACCGTGGAGACCCTGGGGAGCTCCTTCAGCTCCAGACTGAGGCCTCCTCAGTGCAGGAAGGAGCGCTACCGCAGGTCCTTCCTCCCCACAGCCATCAGACTCTTCAACACTGCTTCCTAGGTCCTCCACAATGACTAACAAACCACGTGTACATACCTCTCACACCCATACTCCATGTAAATCCTGTATATAATATTTATTGGGTGTACATACTGTCACAAATCTTCCTGCACTTTCGTACTTTTTCTCCATACGGTTCTGCTGCTGGATACAGTGCAATTTCCCCGCTGTGGGACGTAATAAAGCTCTATTCTATTCTTTTCTATTCTACTATTATGCTGCTGGAACAGTACAATTTATCCGCTGTACCATAAATAGCACTATAAAACACTATGATATTCTACTAATAATCTGAACAGTACCTTTATTTTCACGACCATAAGGCGCACCTTAAACACTGGAATTTTCTCCAAAATCTACGGTGCGCCTTTGGTGTGTGCACTGAGTTCCAAAATCTGCTGTGTCCCATCGGTCAGGTGCACTACCGTAAACACTCCGCCCATCGATCAGGCTCACCGCCGCTGAGCACTATTTACCGGTACTTGCGTCAGGACCCCCTAAAATGGCACCGGTCCAGCGACACGCGTATGAGGCTCACTTTAGGCCACCATGTGCGGGTGGATCGTGGACGCCTGGGGCTACGATACCGTCTTCATGTATTGTGAGAGCTTTCGCAAAAGCCGCCATTAACGTTGAAGCGGAACCGGTCGGCGAGTCTGATTCAGATGATGAAGATGAGGAACTCGGGATGTTGGACACTGAAATAGCGCCGCTGTTTAATTCAGATACAGAAGATGAAAACTTTGATGGTTTTGTGGAGGAAGAATGAATATTTTGTTCAATAAATGTGTCGAAACTCACTGTTTTACTTCCGTTGTCGTTTTATACCGTATGTTTTAGCATGCGCCTAATGATGCGGTGCGCCTTATGTATGGCTCAAGTACAGAAATACACCCGTAACTGAGACTGCGCCTTATGGTCGTGAAAATCCAGTATTTGTCACGTCTCCATCACGACTACAGAAATGAAAGTGAAAGTACTGCGTCGGCTTTGCCAGCTCTATTTCCTTCCGTTTCCAGCTTTTCCTGCTCTGACAGCTGCCGGTGGCGGTTTTTCATGGCAGCTGAGTGAGACGGAGGATGTGAGGACTCACCTCCAGTCGTCAGGAGCCGGGCCCGGCTGGGGGGGGGCGACCGGCTGGATGGGGGCAGGAGGGGGCAAATACCCTGCAGAGACAACAGAGGTCAGGCGGGACCAGGACCTGTTGGCAGCAGCCGTCCAGGGCTGAGGACAGGCTGCTGAAGTCAGGGTTAGAAACACATCCGGCACTTTTCTACGTCACAGCTGGGTCAGCGCAGGTCACATGACGTCTGTTTGCACATTGCTCAGCTGTTTCAGCCAATATAACCCTGCTTAGATCAGCTAAACCTGCCACAGACAGGAAATCATTCACCACCTTTTCTCAGGCTTTTCACCAACGCACCAACGCGGCCACGTCCTGGCCATGCCCCCTCCGGCCTGCTCACGCCCCCTCCGCCCTGGCCACACCCCCTCCGCTGCTACCACTGTAACGCGTGTCCGTTTAGTTCAGGCGTCCAGTCTACCTCACCAGATCTTCCCAAGGTGGCGGCTCCAGGCAGCAGCTGCTGCTAGTCCGAGTATTACGGCACCGGCTCCACCCAGCACAGCCAATCAAAGGGCTTGTTTAGCCCATATGACCAGTGCACCACAGACGCGCTGCAGCTGTTGCTGTCAGTTTGCCCTCGCGTAGCGCTCCAAAAGAAGGAAGGATGATAAACAAATGCTGCTTTAAAGACGAGTGGACGGAGAAATGTATCTGCATTCTTTCGTCAGACAGTTCAAAGCTAGTTTGCCTCTGCAAACCTGGCATTAGCGTAGCCCCTTCTTATTTATTGTTTCTAAAGATGTTGACTTTTTTTACTTTTTGGCCTTGACACTTTTAGGCTGAGAGCTCTTTAGGAGCGAAAAAGGGCTATCCGGCTCTGTTTCCACTTGTTTGTGTGATTTCATTTTGAGGTTTTCGTGAACGACCTAATTGTGCACTCAGTTAAAGGAGGAAAAATGTGGACACTGGGGAAGGCTGTCAGACACAAGTCAACTTGGTTTCAGACCTTTTCCTTGGAGGAAACTTCAAGAATTGGCTCTCAGTAACTTTTAATACCCCTGATTTGGTTGAAGGACGCTGCAGGGTGGCCCCGGGGTCTGCTGGGGCCCACCAACCACTGCTGTCCCCACTGAGCCAGTGCCTGGCTACTGGTTTCAGTGGGGACCATTCAGTGGCCGGCAGCCACTGCACCTTTGACCCAGCACACCTGAAACCCTGAAAGGTGGTTAAAAAAGTTGCTCACACACACAGTAAGGACAAAACTTCTGAAAAGCTGGTGGAGCTGGGCCTAACACCAACGAGCAGAAGTGTGTGTGTGTGTGTGTGTGTGTGTGTGTGATCTCTAGGAAACAGAACACAACGGCTTGTATTTGACTTACCTCCTCCAGCCAATGAGCCTTCGTAGCCGGGAACATTACCATACATGCTGGTTGCAGGACCAGAGGTAGGTGGATACACAGCTGCAACGGAAAGCACCACAACATCAACAACATCAACAACAAACATTAACAACGTCACTGTTTTACAACAAACCCGTCAGTATTTAAAAGATCTGGAGGAGGCTTCTGGAACAGCTGCTCCACGAATGCAAGTTCTGAAAGCCAGACACACTGGTGTGGGTGTGTGTGTGTGTGTTCGTGTGCGTGCGTGTGTGTGTGTGTGTGACTGCAGCAGGCAGCAGCTCTCTAGGAAATTCTAGCACATTCAGAGATTAAAAAAAAACTTCTTACAAAAAATGAATTAAAGATTAACAAGGTTGTTTTTTTTTCCAAATAACCACAACACAAAAGTAGGACTGCACGTGATGACCATCCTGAAATAACAAAGAGCCAAAAAAGTGTGTTTGAAAGTATGTTTTGGACACTTTTCTTGCCTTGCTGCAGCCTCTGCAGCTACCTCTGGAGGACCACACCCTGGACCCGTCCCTGTGTTCATGTGTGTCTGAGAACCCCCCAGGCTGATTCCTCACCCCTCCACCTCCAACCTGTTCCTGATCTTTGCTATTTCAGCTGAAGGAACTTCATGGACTAAAGTCCAGTGTTTCCACACTGATCCGTCGATATTCCAGCTCCTGCTCAGATTCCTGCAGAAACCTCCAGGTTGGAGCTTCACAGTTGCAGCTTGATCACTTGTTCAGATTTGGCAATTTCCCACCAAAGATGAGAGATTCTACTTTACTGAACTGAGCTGATCCAGCTTGTAAACGCGTAGTTTCTCCCTCTTTATGAAGAACTATAAACACTTGTGCTAGTTTATGTAAAACACTCTTGGTCAGGTAAAGAAAACGTGGCTAATTAAACAGAAATGCAGAAGAATTCATTTGCCGGGAGCATCAGGTGAACCCTGAAGTTCTCTTTCTGAGTGTTTGGTGCTGGACTGGACCTG
>CAAE01013528.1:33587-50512 GCA_000180735.1 Tetraodon nigroviridis
AAATGGTGTATTATTAACAGGCTGTCTCCTACTTTCTGTCCACTAGTATGGAGCGTCCGCTTTGCCTGCTCTGGTACAGGAAGTCAGCCATCTCCAGTCCACAGAGGCCCAGCTGAGAGACATCAATAACCGACTGGAAAAACTAATAGAGCAATGAATAATAAGTGGGATAAAGAGGTAATACAGGCAATACTGGTGGATGTTCACTCCAGACTAATGCAGTAGACTGACATACATAGGTATTTTGATTAGGTTCCTTGTTCTGTGTTGTGCATACTTTTTTGTCCTTTTTGGAATTACTGCTTCAGTAAAAATAAATAAATGTATCGAAACAACTATGATCATTTTTGAAAATCTGTGCTGTCCCCTTTTCATTCTATTTTTCTCTCCGTTCTTGCAGATGCTCATTTTTTATTCATCACCCCTGAACCATTTAAGATGAGGGAAAAAAAGGATATGGAAAGGTGTTAGTGAATACATTGACATTCAGTTCTGAAAGCTTCAAAAGCAACTAACTTAAAATTCATCAATAAAATGTACCGTATGTAGGGAGCCCGTCTCAGGAAAGGTCAGTTTGTTTTTCAGAACTTGAAACTCATCATAGTTTTAAACTTAAAGCAAGAGTGTTTAACTAAATTATTGCTAAATAAAACATGTTAGCAGTAACATCATTTTCGACAACATCTGACAATTGTGGTTAAGGAAATATGTGCAGATTTTTGCGCTCGCAGACACAAACATCTATTGTGTCTGAGTCCATCCAACAGAATGACGGGGGCAGTTAAAGTCTGCTCAACAGGGAGAGCACCTTAGCACATTCTATTGTCGGAAGACGCTTTACACTGGTGGCTGCGGTAGCCACATTCAGACAGATTGTTGTGTTCCAGGGAAGACAGAAGTTGTTTACATAGAACTTTCTACAAATCTAGTCCTAAAATCCAAGATGATATCCAGTCAATTCTCCGTACTGTGTTAGTTTCAAAATTTAAACTTCTGCATGTAGGCTTTTTTATGTTGTTGTTGTTTGTTTTGAAAGTCAAGATGACCCCTACACCTTAAAGTAAAAGACTACTAGTTTTAGTGTTTACCTAGGTCTTTCAATGTTGTTCTTGTGGTATTTATCTTTAACCGGTCTGTGACTGAAACAAGTTTTGAACCTAAAAGTGTTTAAGGTAGTCATCACAGCAAAATTTGACCACCGTTACTACAGATTAAAGATTCTATCCTTTAGGGAAAAAATACTTTGAAGCCATTTTTGTTTAGGTCAATCAGACATATGTTTTCAGGGGTAATTCTAAATTTTTCTAATTAGCCACACATTATAATTCGCAGTTTGTCCCAACCATTATTTAACATTTGCTTACATTTAAATATAGGCATTGGCTATATACAATGTTGAATTTATTTATAGTGTAAAAGGCATTTGTCAAGTCTGTTAATAAATATATTGAATTGTCTATTTGTTTTGTAAAATATCCATGTTTACAATATCTGTCCTTTTAAAATTGTTTTTTTTTTTCCATCAGTATATTTTAATAATTTGCTAAATAGGAATGATTTAGCATCCCTGGCTGACGTAATACACGCAAATCGCCGGTATACCCTCTTTACATCATGACCTTCACATGCCTACTACGTGCGTCTGCCCCTTTCAGTTCTTGATTAAAAAAAAAAGTCATATATGTGGTACAAAACGTGTTTAGTTACGATATATAATAGAATTATGTATATAATTCGTGTGTAAACAGTAAAATGCTTACATATTTAAAAAAGTACAAATATAGATTTTTTTTGTCATCAATTTTACACAGGCATATATGCCTGAAGCCCGATTTGGGGTCCATCCGCCTTACATGGTGCAACATGTGTTGGATAATTCCAGATGCAACTCCGCAGTCAGTCCGTACACATGCTTGAAACGTTTGTCGTCGAGGAGACTCGCCTGAAAGTCAGTTGAAAGATTTTGACACGTTTTCTCAATTAATTACTCTTCAACAAGTGGACGACCGTGTTTTGACGTTTAAACACGTCGCGGCAGACTTTTATTTAACCCGAGTTAGCATTTTAGCTGAATTATCAAAATGTTAAGTGTAGCCAGAAGCGTTTCAAGGACGGTGTGCACAAAGAGTTGCAGTAGGAACGTGTCCTCTTTGGTCAAAAAGGTAAGTTTGAATTTCCAAACACAGTTTTTTTGCGTTGAGTTTTGAAAGGCAACCTGCTAGCTTGGTCTGCTAACGCGAGACCGAGTTAATCATGAGCACGATTCCGTTTAAAGTCACCCATCAAAGCTTATTGTCATTTGTAACTCATTAAAATAGTAGAGAAACATATCCTCGATCTATCTAATGGCACCATTGTGTTGCTTTGCGTTTATTACTAAACATCGACGCCATTGACCCGAGTTACACAAGGTTACATGTTACGTTTAAAACGTGACGCACATCTTGAAGTTACCGTCAAATAATGCGTCTTAATTTGCTTGCTACGATTTGAATTGAACATTGATTTGCTGTGAGAGAAATGAATCAGTGACCTTCAATATGACCCCCTTTACCCAGCGTGGTTCACAACTACTAATGATTCCAAAATCCAATAGGCATATTAAGAATTTTCCTCCTTTGCCTTGTTGCGGCGTCTTTCCAGGCATTTTGGGGTGGCTTCCAGTCAGATGCTCTCAGAGCTCTGTCCAGGAGGGACTACGCGTAAGTAGCTTGTGTGTGCATCCATCCGTATTTGAATGAATGAATTGCTTCATAACAATCTGTGTGTTGTAGGTCGGAAGCTGTGAAGGGAGCAGTCATCGGCATTGACCTAGGGACAACAAACTCTTGCGTGGCAGTCATGGAGGGCAAACAGGCCAAGGTGAGGACGGATCCACTCCTAATTTGTTGATCATAAAACGTAAAAGCTCAGCCTTTTAGGAATTAATAGAAAGACGAACACTGTTAGTGTTTAAAGTATTTACTTAGAGGCCATTTTGTGGCCTTAAATTCCTACACTACCAATACATGTGTCAGTGCAGTTCAGCTAAGTGTAGGTAGTCCTGTTTGCTATAAAGACTATTGGCTTGAGTATATTGGTCTGGAAGTGCTTGATATGCCCATACAGGTTTAGGTGTTGTTTGGTTCAGCCTTGAGGCAATCGTAGACAATGTACAGGCAGTTCGTGATGGTCTCTATTAATTACAGTTAACTGTCCCACATTTATTTACATTTGCATTTGTGAATTATGTCCCCTTGTACCACCTCCTTTGACAAAGGATCCGATATAAACGGAATTGTTTGAAGTCTTTTTTTTTTTTACATCATTATTTTTAAAGGGTGAAAATGCTAAACTTCTGTCATGTTTGAGCGGGCCGTGTTCAGACCCTGAAAAGGACCTTTTTTGAATCTGGATTTCAGCATGGAGCAGACTTGAGCCAGCCTTAATTTCCCAGTAAATAGGCAAACAGAAGGGATAATATAAAAAGAAATTGTGCCCTCTGAAATTTATTATAATACCCAAGAACTTAGAGCTTATATTGAAGATTTTTTTAAATTATTGATGTATGGTAAAATGATTGGTGTATGGTGAATTTCAGGCTACCAAAGATGCTGGTCAGATTGCCGGTTTAAACGTCCTTCGTGTGATCAATGAGCCCACGGCTGCTGCTCTGGCTTATGGTCTGGACAAAACTCAGGATAAAATGTAAGTTGACAACGTTTGCTGTTGAAACACTGCGACACATTGCAAAAAAAAAAAAAAAATTCTGCTTTAGAAACTAACTGGCTCGTTTGCAGAATTGCTGTATACGATCTGGGAGGCGGCACATTCGATATTTCTGTCCTGGAGATCCAGAAGGGAGTGTTTGAGGTGAAGTCTACTAATGGCGACACCTTCCTAGGAGGCGAGGACTTTGACCAGCATCTTCTTAAACACATTGTAAAGGAGTTCAAGAGAGAGGTAGAGAAATTCTCCAGCGCTTTTAAAAAGCGCTGCTTTATTTTCTGTCTGCAGTTTTACAATCTCATGAATCTCATCCCTCCATCTAGTCCGGCGTTGACCTGACCAAAGACAGCATGGCTCTGCAGAGAGTTCGAGAGGCTGCTGAAAAAGCCAAGTGTGAGCTGTCCTCCTCCCTGCAGGTTTGTGTTTAAAATCATAATCAACTTGCATCACTTAGAGGCCTGATATCAAGACAGCATTGTGTAACAATTTTAGACTCTTTAGTCCTGATATCGTATGATGTTCCAGCTCTGAGTCGGGTGTCCAGGCAGTGGCCCCTCAAATATCAAAAAATGAATACTTTTATTTTTGAGGATACCGTTTTTGTTGAAGTATCTGTACATGTATTTTTTTTTTATCCTATCATTGAGAGGAACTACAAAGTACTGAGGAACATTTGTCTGTTCTGCCCTTGTGCTGTATTTTTTCTTTTTAATTTTTTTGCCTGTTCTTGCTTTTGCAGACCGACATCAACCTTCCTTACCTGACCATGGATGCCTCTGGGCCCAAACATCTGAACATGAAGCTGACCCGTGCTCAGTTTGAGAACATCGTGGCTGACCTGATCCGCCGCACCGTAGCCCCCTGCCAGAAGGCGATGCAGGATGCCGAGGTGTCCAAAGGGGATATTGGAGAGGTTCTTCTGGTTGGCGGCATGACTCGCATGCCCAAGGTATAGTCACCCACCGTGATCGCATTATCAGTCTAAAGGTTTTGTCAACAAGTCAGGATTTTCAGATCAAAAACTTGATTATTGCCAGTAAATTCATACTTACTTATTATTATTACTTACTTGGTGACTGAAACTAGTCACACGTTTGGTGCCTCCGTGAATCTGCTCTCCTTGTTGCAGGTTCAGCAGACCGTTCAGGACCTGTTTGGCCGAACTCCAAGCAAGTCTGTCAATCCTGACGAGGCGGTGGCCATCGGAGCAGCCATCCAGGGGGGCGTTTTGGCCGGTGATGTCACCGATGTGCTGCTGTTAGATGTAACTCCGCTCTCTTTGGGTATTGAGACCCTGGGCGGCGTCTTCACTAAACTCATCAACAGAAATACCACAATTCCCACGAAGAAGAGCCAGGTAGATGGAGCAGATGGAGCAGAGGCAGCGTTTGAGCGGAAAGGCTCAGGGTGAGGTCTGGAAGTGGCTCACTGTGTTGGCGTTGCGCTGCAGGTGTTCTCCACAGCGGCTGACGGACAGACCCAGGTGGAGATCAAAGTTTGTCAAGGAGAGAGAGAAATGGCAGCAGACAACAAAGTGCTGGGTCAGTTCACTCTCGTCGGAATCCCCCCCGCCCCCCGTGGCGTGCCTCAGATCGAGGTCACTTTTGACATCGATGCTAATGGGATTGTGCACGTCTCTGCAAAGGACAAAGGAACAGGTCGAGAACAGCAAAGTAAGTCTGCTTCCTTCACGAAATGACGCTTTATTTTTTCATCGCTGTGTAATAGGCCTGAACATCTTTCTGCCTTCCCACAGTTGTGATCCAGTCTTCAGGAGGTCTCAGTAAAGACGACATTGAGAACATGATCAAGAATGCTGAGAAATACGCTGAGGAGGACAGGAGGCGGAAGGTGAAGGCTAGTTCCCCGGATGTGCGAAACTGAGTTCCTGTTTGTTAATTTAGCTATTCTCCTGCCTTGCGATGCCTCCCAGGACCGTGTAGAGGCTGTCAACATGGCTGAGGGGATCGTCCATGACACGGAGACTAAGATGGAGGAGTTCAAGGATCAACTTCCTGCTGATGAGGTAAACATGGAAATCTAATTACGTTGGTGTTGCTTTTGATTAGAGTGTTCTTATGTTAGTGTTTAGTGAAACTAAACCTAAAGACCCTAACTAAAAAAAAAAAGAATCCTTTATTACCTTTCAAATTGGAGAAATGATTGTTTTTTCACGTTGCACAAACGTACATAAACGCATGCGGTTGTTGAGGGAGAGTTGTCGGAGTGAGGAAGCGACCCTGGACATGCTTCCTAAGCATTTGGAGCTTCGGTTCCTCTTTTAAGGGCAACCTCGGCACCCCAGCACACCTCCTGCTACTAGTCCAGACCCAACCGGGCCACCCACCAACTGCACTGACTTACCTGAGAGTTGGATTAATAAAGTGACTGTTATAATGAAGCTCTTCTCATCTTTAGTGCAACAAGCTGAAGGACGAGATCGCAAAGGTCCGGGATCTTCTAACCAACAAAGACTCAGAAACCGGAGAGAACATCAAGCAGGCCGCCAACAATCTGCAGCAGGCATCGCTTAAACTCTTTGAAATGGCCTACAAGAAGGTGAGAACTGATGCTCAGTATGGTCTTTTTTACTTATTTGCTTACGAAAAATGTTTAGGTCACCGGTAACTCTTTCAATCCAAGCATATCTTTGGTGCTGGATGTGTAATTGCCTTAATACATAGATGTGGACCTGAATTTATTCTTTTCCACAGTAAAGTTTTGAAGGTTTAGATCTGTACATAATTGAACTAACAATTCTTCTTCCTCTCCACTAGATGGCAGCAGAACGAGACGGCAGCACCTCTGGCTCAACAGAAGGAGAGAAGAAAGAGGGCCAGCAGTAGATCGCCCCCCCTTTCCGAGTGTTTTTCATTGAATTGTTGGACCGATTACAGCAGCGTTTTTTGGTTGGGGGGGTCTTGGTTGGGGCAGGGGACAACTTGCGAGTGACGAGCTGAATCTTAGTCATTCTCTCTATTATTCTACTGTGTTTTGGCAGTAAAGTATTCTAGTAAGAAGATAAATGTCACTGTGTCTTTCCACATTCTAATCTTGTCTGTAATTTATGTCAAAACTATGTTGTCTCTATTGAAAAAACCTGTCCACTTTCCGATATAGTATAGCTTTTTTCATGTTTTCATTGTTTTTGCCTCAGAGCGACCGTCAAGGCGTTTAGTTCTCTAGTCTGATCGTTAAAGTGCACTGTACATTTGGGTAAAATAGAATATTTAGATTTGGTTATATGAGAAGATCAGATGTTACAGTGCAATTTAAAGATGAAATAACATACATTTGAATTTCATTTAAACAACTTTATGATCCAGTTTTACATTTATGGCTTTTCATCAGGATAAAAGGTAATTCAACGCGATGAGGTCAAAGTTCAGCTGAGTTGATCATATACAACGTAGGAAAGGGGAAGTGCTGTCTGGGCAAAGCAGTTCAGGAGTGGGAGTTTATCATGTTGGGCTGTCGTTAACTCCCCACCGGTGCTTTCTGTTGCGAGCCGGGGAACCGCTGCTGTTGTGTGGTTTGGCAGGAGTGAAATGGAAATAACATTTTATAATAAAACACTGAAAAGGATCTGCTGTTGTCCACATCTGTACGTTCAGCCCACATCCCACCAGTAGTTATGTGGAAAATGTTAATAAGTGAAACCACAAGTGACTTCTGTCCCTGTGTAGTCGGCTGGAGAGGTGTCTGAAATCTCAGCTGCACGTTTTACACACAAGTGGAAAAAAAATTAGGAACAGTCACAATTCATTGCGAAAGTTTCAACATCTTTGTTTTATGTACCAGTCTAGAAGCACCTATCACCAAAATCAACTCCTAACAGACTAGAAATGGAACCATATTGTTATTTAAACTGTCAAAGTTCAGGCATTTTGTTTATTAAAAACCATTAACAGCCCTTACTTCCTGGTCTATCTTTAATATATATATTTTTTTTTAGATTAACAGCCATAAAATATTTTTACTTTTGTGTGCCAATTTTTTTTTCCCCAATTGTCACTCATCAAGAACACTGAATTAGGAAGGTATCAAAAGCCTTTGTATGACCTTCCTGTATTTATATATCTAAAAAGAATATTCGGTTTATCGCCTATACAAGCGAGTGAAAATTTTAGTAGAGGTGCAGGTTAATTTTGGAAATGATAGCTGTTCTGAATGAAAATACAATGTTTATTTGTGTGTTTATAAAACTACAGTGTAAACCAATAAATAAATCAATTATAAATGCTCCACTGCTTTTTTTTAGCTGCTTCGTACATGCATTTATTTATTTATTTTTTTTAAATATAAAATGAAATAACCACCCCTATCACATTATATGCATGGCAGTACACACTCACCTGCTCAACTGCCTGTTAACACGAATAGCTACTTAGACAGTCACATGGGAAGCAACTCAACAGTGCATCTAGGTGCTTAGACGTGGTCAAGTTAGGGTCAAACTGAGCTGCAAAATGGAAGACAGGGAACGGAGGTGACTGAACATGGGACGGTTGTTGGCCTTAGTCTTTCAGAAACTGCTGCTCTACAGGGAATTTCACCTACAACCATCACTAGGGTTCAACCTTGAAGCCGGTGGACCACAGCAGCAGAAGTCTACAGCGGATGCCCCTCCTGTCGGCTAAGAAAGGAAGAGCGAGGCCAAAATTGGAAAATGAATGTTTGGAAAAATATCGGCTGATCTCAGTTTCAGCTGCGAAGTTCAGACGGTAGGGTCAGGATCTGGCATCAACATGAAGGCGTCAATCCTGCCTTGCACAGTGGGTAAGGCTGCTCCCGGTGGTGTAACGGCGCGGTGTTCTTCGCACACTTTGGGCCCCTTCACACAGGTTGAACATCATTTAAATGCCACAGCCTTTCCATCCCAGAGTATGTCCATCACATCACGGTCACAAGGCAGGGCCTAAGGGCCAGAACACGGAAACAGAAACACAGGTATCTTAATAAAAAATAACAACAGTATCAAAACAGATGAAACTATCGATATCTGTTTTTTAACATTCTCCCTGTTTGTCAGGGTGAGTTTCTTGAGTGCTGTGAGCTAAGGCCTAAGATTACTGGTGCTCTTGACAGTTCCTTTGAAGGAGCTCCATGCTGGGCCCTTGAGGGTGCTCCTAGTTGGTGCCCTGGAGGAGATCCATGCTGGAGCCTTAAAGGTGCTCCTAGTTGGTGCCCTGGAGGAGATCCATGCTGGAGCCTTAAAGGTGCTCCTGGTTGGTGCCCTGGAGGAGATCCATGCTGGAGCCTTAAAGGTGCTCCTGGTTGGTGCCCTGGAGGAGATCCATGCTGGAGCCTTAAAGGTGCTCCTGGTTGGTGCCCTGGAGGGGATCCACTCTGGGCCCTTGTGGGTGCTTCTGAAAGATCCCCTGAAAGAGCCTTTGGGGGTGATCCTGGCTGGTCTAGAGGCTAACCTCCTGACTGGGCTGACAATCTAAACAGGAACTTCCTAATTCAAGGTCTTTCATAATAAGAAAAACCCCTCTTTATCTGATATTTCTGCACAAAATCAAAAAAACACAGTTAATTGTTACAGTCGTGAAATTCCTAAAACCTACTGATTTAACAGAATTTATGTCACAAGCAAATTTGTGTTGGAACACGTGCTGTCTTCCTCCAGCATGTCCTGAAGCTTCTTCAGCTCACTGCAATAAATCTGCTCGTTCCTCAGCAGCATAACATTTGAAAAGAATTTTAGTCACTGAGGCCAAGGTTTTGACACCTATTTGTATACTAAGTTGGTACAAGTACATCTGTACACATGTACTGTAACACACAATGTATATAAGTACAGATACAACAACACAAAAATAAAGAACACAATATTTGTCATTCGCGCACCAACATACTTACACCGAGTTTCCCCCCGATCGCTGACAGGGGCATCTTACACCGATCAATGATCCGTTCTTACTAGACAGGAACACGAAAAAATCCATATTAGCACAGCACACTTTGAAACAGTCATTGCTTGTCTGCCACCAGACCGTGCTAACCCTGACAGCAACCACAGCAGGAATAATCGGCCTGGAACATGTCTGACCAGAATAATAGATGCTTGCCTTGAGCACAACTACAGTCTGAACACAACAGATCATCCGCAGACAACACGACGAACGCCGAAAATAAAAATAAATACTATTAACTGTGCAGAGCTGATCCACACTATCAGAGTATTTGGATAAAATATATCCTAATAAACAATAAATAATCTAAAGATACTAGCAAAGCACCGTGAGAGCACAGAACTCCTTCAGCAGCTTATTTTTTCACATATTGAGACTGAAAATCACCACATTTAAACAGTCTCTTCCTTGGCCAATTGGCAACAATTCCTTAAAGTTTTACTCAAACCTGTTTATAACTGTTTAAAATATTTTGTTAACAATAAAACAAAGTTGAATGTCAGGTGTTAATTGTCTCTTGGCATCTTGTCCTTAATCTCTGGGACACCACCATCATTTACCCAACCTTTCCTTGGTGCGCATCACAATTTCCTAGAAAAAATTGTCAAAACCTATTCAGAACTTTTCAAGTTATTTTGAAAGTTGAAAAGCTAAAAGCTGACTGTCACATGACCTCTGCGGTAACAAAAATAATCAATCTGACAGTAAAAATAAAAAATAAAAACCCAAATTTTAACAGCCGGTCTGCCCAGTAAGTCAGAAAGCTTTCTGAGTCATGGCCCTCGCTGGAGTGTTTGTCCAACCTTGGCCTATACGGTGCACTTCCTGTATCCCATAATGCCTTGCGGAAAGTAGTGGACAATGCTCCCTAACCAAGCAATGTATCCCATAATCCTTTGCTGTCAGGAAAGTCTTACAGTCGTTCTTGTCTTGTTTGATACTATCATACTGTGGCGTTTTGACACTGTGTTGTGTTCATTTAAATCTTCTGTCAGTCCCCTGATGGGAAGCCAGCTACTTGTCTAGGTGCAGGAGGCTCACTTCCTGTCTTTTTACTTAGGGTCAGACCAAACCGTTCTCCCTGAGAAGGCTTCCAGTCAGTCAATCACTTTTTTAGTCAGGCTAATGGAATAGAGTCATCTCATTTTTAGCTATGACGCCAGTGGCAGAGGCCGCCGAGGTAGAGAATCATGATCACAGGTCTTTGTCACCTTGCTGGTGACAAACAGGTTTCTGTCTCCTCTCCTTTCCTCTCCTCTCCTCTCCTCTCCTCTCCTCTCCTCTCCTCTCCTCTCCTCTCCTCTCCTCTCCTCTCCTCTCCTCTAGTCACTGTCCCCACTCAGTGGGGTCCATTAATGTAGGAATAACCTAAATTTATATGTTGAACTAACTAAGGTTTTATGACGAACACATGAACAATTATTTCTTTTTATGCTTTATAAAACATTTCATGCTATCTATTTACACATTTTAACATAGTAAAAGTCTATTTTGGGGAGAAAACTAGGAAGTAAGCTAATGCAAGTCAATCCCCTGTCTGAAGCTAGTGAAGCATCCACGGCACAGTGGCAAACAGCACTGTGTACAGATGTAACTGTAACTGTTCGTCCGTGTGCACGTGGCATTGTGGCGCTTGCAGACAGAATTCACCTTACGGCATTACTTTGGGTTCTGTGTTCCGTGTTCCTTTGTCAGGAGTGGTGGTGCTGATATTTGTAAGACCACTTTGGTTGTAGAAACCCGGGAACAAAGTATTGAATTTTTTCCCTAGAAAATGCAAGTGTTAGGGTGGTTTAAAAGATTAAAAAAAAAAAAAAAAAATTGTTTAATCTTGTTGTGAGTGGAAAATATCAGGGTTCAAGAACTGATTATGAACGCTCAAATTTTCTGCTAAAATGTTTGTAAAAGGGATATCAACACATATTTATCAAATTTGCACAAACGCTTTATAGAAAAATGGGTGATGTGTCAACTTAGAACTCATTAACTTTTCGACAGCAGTCAGCCACTGGTCTAGGAACAACTGATTTTATTAGCTTTTCTATTGCACACAAGTCCATTTATTTATGATAAATGAGGAAGCAGTAGGGTATTTTGGAGACATATAAAAACACTTTTTAAATGTGTTTTGCTGTTGCACCAAGAAATGAGGTACCTGAAAGGCTTTGGACTGTTAACGTTTTTAGGCATGTGGACAGTTCCATATTTCCTGATGATTTAAAAATGGTGGGGCTTCCTTTTTTTTAGTTTCTGGTAAGAACTCTTAACAGCTTCAATGATTGAACTCTTGTTGGCATGTTTGACTCTGGGTTATCAGTACCTCAGCTAAGAGGACTTTGAATTTCAGGCAATTGAAAATGCTTTTTGCAGCTTGTTGCAAGGCCCGGCTGTCTTGTCTGTTGGTGATGGCCAAATCAATGATGTAATAAATGTGAGGAATGCTTTTTTTTTATCCTCTGGCACGTCAAAATCCTTTCAGCGAAGACCTCATCTAATGGAAACAATCATATGTCATAAAATCAGCTACGACGGGGACTTTTAGCTGCTCAATACATGGCTCAGCATCTTGGTCTTACTTGTGTGGTTTCTATCAGTGTCCTCACTCTCTCCATTTGTCATGTCTGATTCTCCCTCATTGATTTTGTTTTGAATTCTCTCTGCCTCTGTTAGAGAGCTGTCCGCTAAAAAAATAAAGTAAAATAAAAACACAAGAACAAGGTCCTGACGTGTACTACAGTACATGTTGATAAATTAGTCATTTAGTCATCTTTCTTTCTTCCATAAAATGCTCTTGTCAAGATTAAAGCCATTTTTGAAAGACAGAAGGAAGAAAGTTGGCAGGGCCGCACCCACACGCGTGATATTATCTTAAAGCCACTGTTGCTCTCTCTAAAGAAGACCCCTCGCACTAGCAATAGGAGGTGAAAAGTGCTACTTTTAAAAGTAGCAAAAAGAAACAAAACAAAAAAACCCCTTGTGCAATAGTTTATGAACAGTGTAAAAATAGAATGATTTATGAGCAATATATACATTAAATGTAAACACAATTTTTAGTGGAAGTCATAGGGGGAGTGTTGATGTAGCTGACATTATTGTCCTTCAAAGGTTCACATCATGTTCTCTGATATTCCATTATTGTTAGCTTGTGTTGGTTCTGGATGTGTTTTTCTGCAAACAAAAGTAAATGGCAGAAAAAACAAAAAAAACAACCTTCTCACAAAGTATCTCAAAGATGCAATTATATTTTTTGTAAAAACAACAGTGTGGAGCTCAGCCCATGTTTAAAAAGGTTGATGATGTAATTAATTAGATTTTAATGTGTCTAGCATTGAGTTTTTGGAGAAACTTGCTGTGGGCTGCTTCTGTAAGAACAACAAAAAACACCAAAACAAACAAAAAAAATATCCAGAAGCCATTACCACTGACCATCCCACACACACACTGTTGGTGTCCTGCTGTGGCACCAACAGCCATTTCAATCCCCAAGTGAAATCCATTTATATATATATATATATATATATATGTATATATATATATATATATACATATATACCAAAATAAAAGAAAGCGGGCATGACCACAGGTTGCCAAAAAGACCAGTCTCCTGCTGATGTAAATGCAACTGTGGCAGCTTTTGGTTGTAATGTAGATTAACCCCAGGTAGCACCTCCTGCTAACACTTTCTTTGCTTACTTGCAATTATTTATTTACCTGTTTTTTGTCAAAGGACATGCATAAAAAAGTGGAGGATCCCCAGGACACATATTTGAAATAAAAAGGAGAGTGATGGAGAAAAAGAGTTATGCTCTTTCACCCTGAATACAAAGTATAATGATGCTTTTCTCCAGTATGTCTGACCCAGCAGATGGCGGTATTTAGTGTTATATTGAGGCTGAAGCTTTTGGTTAAACAATGGGCTTCAGAGATTGAACTAGACATAAAGGCAAAAGAATTTTTGCTCAAAAATAAAACAAAACAACAACAAAAAACAAACAAACAGCCCCAAACATACAAACACCTAAAATTAGAGTGCCGTGCTGAATGAAAATGAAACGTCTTCATGAACCTCAGAGCTCAGTTGTCCGAGGCTTTATGCGCCTGGGGCCGCCCATGGCAAACAGGTCCAAGGTGAGGGACAAGACGAAGTACAGCCTATAGACTCCTTTGAATGAATATCATGAATAATGAATAATATGAATGTCATGGACAGTATAACTGTAACCAAATGCAGTGTAAAATAATGTAATAGCTCTTTAATGTTAATATAATTTATTACTTTTTCAAATTACAAATATTAAATATGCGTCTGTGGATATAATATAGATTCATATAAAAAATGTATGCTTAAAAATTGCTTTGTTATAACATAAATCCTTTTAAATTGTCGGGTTAAGAAAACCCCATTACTCTATGAATGATCAACTACCTAAGTAAATAAAGAAAAATATCGTTTAACACTAACTGACATTACCTTTAGTTAAAACCTTTTGTCACAGTTTAGAGGTGCAGAATAACACAATGAGTGCAACTAACATTTGTGATCTGCTAAGACCATGTGTGACAGATGTAACATTTAAAAAAACAAAACAAATGGCTGCACACATTAACTGGTAAACACTCAAAACATTACTTTATATTGAATATAGTATATGTATTAAACGGAAAATAACAAACAGGGCTATCTCAATAACCACTATATTGGCCAAGTTTTTAGGTGAAGTTGATGAGGAGATGCTGCCTGTCGATCCCCTCTCCACTATCCTAACTGATTATGTTTCTAAGGCTCTGGATGTTGTAGAGCTGCTCTTTGTCACCAATTCTGTTCATACCCTTTCTAAACAAAATTGTTAGGCTTTACCATGGTGTTGAATGGGTCCGGTTTGGTGACCTCGGGATCAGGTCTCTGCTCCTTGTCCTGTTGACTTCATCGGTTTGTGAGCTCCAGCTCTCCCTGGGTTCTGCAGTGGAATGTGAAGTGGCTGGGATGAGAATTAGCACCTCCAAAACCAAGGCTAGGTTTCCAGATGGAAAAAGGTGGAGTGCCTTCTCTGGGTTGGGAAAGAGATCCTGCCCCACGTGGGGGAGTTTAGGGACCTCGAGGTCTTGTTCACAAGTGAAGAAAAAATAGAGGGGGAGGTCGAGAAGCAGATCCGCAGCAATGCGACTCTGCACTGATCTGTTGAGGTGAAGAGAGAGCTGAGCTGAAAGGCAAAGCTTTTAATTTACTGCTCCATCTTTGTTCCTACCCTCACCTGTGGTCACGAACTTTGTATAGTGATGGAAAAACAAGATCGTGGATACAAGTGGCTAAAATTAGCTTCCTCTCCAGAGTGGCTGGGCTCTTCCTTAGATACAGGGTAAGAAGCTCTGTCATCCAGGAGGAGCTCAGCCAGAGCTGCTGCTCTCAGCATTGAGTCCGTTCAGCAGAAGGCTCCCGGAGAGACCTAGGCTACGCTTGAAAGACTGTCTCTTGGCTGGGCTGGGAACGTCTTGGGATAACACTGATAAGTTAGAAGAAGTAGCTGGCGAGAGGGAAGTCTGGGCATTACAGCTTAGGCTGCTGCCCCCTTTGACCCGACCCCGGTTAAGGATGCTGAATAAATAGTTAAGAACTAAAAAACTGAAAAGTTGCAGTACAGCTTAAAATAAATCTAGTGACAAACAGAAGAGTTTTTTGTTTTGACTTAAAAGTGCTGAGGTTGCAGCAGATCTGCAATTTTCTGGGCTTTTGCTGCAGACATTTGGTGCATGAAAACTAAAGGCTGCTTTAGCCTTTTTCTTTTGAACTTGGGGAATAATGAGTTCCCCAAGTCCCCAATGAGACCTGTCTGTGATCATCTCAGCATTCTGTGGGGCTTTTATTTACCTGGTAGATCAAATTTTAAGTTTGGTTTGTGGATTTTACCCTCACAGACCAAAGATGAGCCCTCACTTTCTCTTGTTTTTGGCACCAAAGACCATGACCTCACTTTGGTGGGTGTTGCATGGTAATTAAGGAAAAGGCAACACAAAAACAGCCACTCTGGTTATATAGGACAATTGTACAAAATACAAAACCAACAATATAATACACAGTCTAATGTGTGAACAGCACACACGTAGAGATTTAAAGGAATGCAATTGCTGCATTTATATAATGCATTATCTCTTCAATGTAAAATGTAAAGTCTCAGAACATAAGTTCACCCATGTGTTAAAGAGTAAACCTTGAACACCACAAATAACAAATCCACCGTCCTCCTGAATGCTAAAGACACTAAAGACACAATCTAGTGAAGGTTCTCAAAGGTGATTGGCACACAAATCCAAGTCCTTTCTTTAGGTGCTGCTTTTCAGGCTCATTTCACTTGAAGTGTTAATAAGATTCGTATAGAGTTTAGTTCAACCTGTAACTATCTACTGAAATACTTTCTCCATCCCTGTTCATTACAGAAAAATGAGCGCATACAAGAAACTCTGACCGCAGCGTCACCCTGATGCGTTGACCTGAGAACATCAGTCCCAGCTCTCACTCTATACCTAAACATTTCACACAATGGACTGTGCATGTGTGTTGGAATGAGTGTGTGTGGGTGTGCACGCTCTGGGCCAGCTTTATTCTTACACTTGGGTATCTTTTTGATTGTGTACTGATGAAGAAAGACCTCAGCTCCAGTTTAAAAGTGCACTCTTTAAATGCTTCTGAAGCACAAATAAGTATAAATATTTCCCAAGATTCAAGTCTAACCCCACAGACTGAACATGTTTTCAGATTTTCACCTTTTTCCTTTAACATGGACACAACAGTCACATCGATCATAAGTTTGACATAGACCCTTTGAAGCAAATGTAATTTAGGATAGTTAGGATAGTATCATTCACTACAATCCCACTGAAAGATAGTCCACATAAGAAATATAGTAAATACACACTCAAAGCAAAGTGGCCTTGGCAACATATGTACGTGTTTACTGAGATTTCAGTTGTGTTAAATGGTTGGAATAAATGATTTCTAAAGCACCTTTAATGAAGACGCTGCCATTCAAATGCTGTCAAGCAGTAAAGATCACGTGTGCTGAATAAGGGCCAGGCTGCCTTTAGCCAAAAAAAAAAGAAAGAAAGAAAAGAAAAATAAAGCGCTGTATTGTATGTTTAGCTTTTACTAGTGCCTCTAAGTAGGCAAGTGCAATATCTCCACAAAAATAAAGAATATTCTGCACTCGAAGATCTGGGTTAGAACACTTTATATTATTTGTAACTTCCGGAGGCGACTGCCATTTGTCGCTTTTTTTTTTTTAATAACAAGCTGAGCAAAAAAAC
>CAAE01013528.1:51766-68373 GCA_000180735.1 Tetraodon nigroviridis
CCGGTATACTTTTTATTTTGTGTGCAAAAGATGGGATTCGGGTCAGTCTTGGTCCTCCTAATGGCTGTTCAACGGAATGAAAGCCCCGGCTGTACATGGAAACAGCACGATACCTCCTGTTTTATAGGGATACACAAATGTTTGTGTGGCTTTGACGGTGAAATGTAAAATTCTGTCTCGAGTAAATCAAAGACCTGAAGTGTTCTCAACTCACACTGCAGTTTGGGCCAAGTGAGAAAAATGTTTATAACATCAGAGGTCTTTATACGGTTTTATGCCAGCATTAATGACCCACATATCTTTTCTAGACAAGGAAATGAGCTGGGAGCATATTCAACTTGACTGCAAGTATGCCGTCATAGAACTAACTTTTCTGCAGCTTTACATTTTTTTTTTTTTTTTTTTTACCTCTGTGAACTCTGCAGTCTTAGAAGAACCTGAGCACAACCATATATGACCATGGGTAATGTGTTGCTGAGAAGGCAACCAAACTGATGATGATTCAGACCTCTAGCATGGATAAAGTGAGGTGTGCTGATAATCTTTGGGATGTAATACATTTTTAATGACTTGTAACAAATTGCCTCTCAGTGTGAAAGGTGTAATGTCCAAAACCTTTTGTTGTGAGTGAGCTAAATGACTGCCAGCGGGGTTTTTCTGTCATGACTGTCATGGAAAGCTGTGGGGAATGGAGGTGTATTGAACCAGTTTCCTCATTTGTTAAGTCAGTGATGTCCTCCTATCTCTGACCAATCTCAACCACGTATGGAGAAGACTCCACATGCCCACTACTGTGTCCATCACCAGCCAGCCTGAACCAGACACTGGTTCCAGGTCAAGTCTGGCAAAAGGCCATTACACCTGGCAGCACAACCAGGTCCCGGGGTACCTGGCAGCTAGCCTAGAGACCAAGAGGACAGCCACCAATGCCCTACTTCCTTCAAGTTACCATCACCTCAGATAAAAAGGGTTTTAGATGGTGGAACCGTGTATTTTTTGCCATTATGAGTTTCAAAGTGGTGCTGATTTCTTGAGCACCAGCACTCGCTGTATCCACACTAAGCCCACAGGTCCCCAATTTATCACTATGAATAAATTGGAAGTAGACCATTTTTCTACACTTTGTAATTTTTTTCTATTTGACACAGACATTTTCATTATTGTGGGTGCAGGGCGATTAGAAAATAGGGTAGCCCACAACTTAACAACACTTTCATTTTGACTGAAACGCCATGCCCTCTCAGAAAGTTTAGAAAATAAATTTTATTTTGAATTTCTGGTTTGTGTGTTTTCCTTTTTTATTTTCAAAATTTACTCTGGGTTGACTTGAACTCCCTGCAGGGTCAGTTTTGGCCCACGAGCTATACATCTGACAGCCCTGGTCCCAGCCCATTAACAGAAGCTCTCATTCAATGACTTAACAAAATTATAGATGCAGCATATCTTTTGCTCTCATTTTTAATAAGCTGAACTCTAAGATCTAAGACTTTTTCTATGTATGCAAAAGACTTCTTTCTCTCAAATATTGCCCCCAAACCCTCGATACCCTAAAGTTGCTCAGTGTATTTGCCAATAAAGTGTCACTGATGCTTCTTGTTATTTGGGCTGATGCGAATTCACAGGTAATGTGATTTGCGTGCGTGTAGGTGTACGTTTTTGTAGCAACTAAAATGCTATGAAATGCTCATTCTAAAGAAAGCCTTAACTTTGGCACCTACACCAGAACCTACACAGACATCTTAACTTTGGCAGCAACTATCCTGGGTGACGTGGAGTGAAGGTCAAGTCCGTGATAATATCAGCTGGGGTTTCTTAATGGTTGGAGTGGTTTTTGGTAAAAGCGAGTGATGTACCTGGGGAAAAGTCTGTCAGGCTCAGGGCAGAATTGAACAGGCTTTTCTACTTTTACAACACACGCACATGCACAACACAGGCACCTACACACACACACGCACACACACACACACACACACACACACACACACACACACACATACACACACACACACACACACACGTACCAGTTATGTTCATTCATTGATGGGGATAGATTTTCTCTATTTTTCTCATCCTGTTTTTTTTATACATTTAAAATGATAAAAGCAATTTGAAGGAGTAAATGCACACTTAATAAATATGAAGAGGAACTTGTTTCAATTATTTCACTAAAGCCATTGTAGCAATGAGAAGACTAAGGCAGTGGTGTCAAACTAGGTTAGAAAGGGGGTTAAATGTAAGAATCGACCCTAAATTTAGTTTAATTTTTTTTTTAATTAGGCAGAATTTGTCCTTTTAGATCTATTGTTAGAAATAATTTATACAATAGCATAATGAGAAGCTGGCAAAGAAGATGCAAGCCTGTCCAAACAGCCGTATCTGTCCACAAAACCGATGCGGCAGTGGATGCATGCCCGAGTTGCAGAAGGAAAGAAGGAGGCAAACGACCTCGCAAAAAACTGTCTACTTCACAACAGATCTCTGTCTACTTCACACCCTTTGAAACGATGCAGAGGCTTTAGAGTGAGGCCACTAACTGTTTTGGGAGTAGCGCCGCTACTCATGTGGAGAGAGAATGTCTGTAGGTCTGTGAGGATGGTCGTTCTGCACGATCCTTGTGGCAAGCGAAAACATGCTGTGAAAATGGATGCTATTATCGACGACAAGAGCAATTGCTTATTGGCCAGGAATGTGGTTTTTTTTTAGATTTTTCGCATCCGTAGGACCCCCGGACCTTACCTGATGAAAACCTGCACTGAGATGGTTGGGAGGAAAGCAATTAGTTGCTAAGTAGAAGACGTTAATAGCTCAGTATGTTTAGACTTGCCCCCACTTATTGAATACGATAACATCATGGGCAACAGGTCAGAAACCTCTTCTCCAGAGGTTGCTCACGGCAGGGACTAAAAATGACTTGTTTTTCTCTTTCAGCAGATAGCCATCATATTTTCCCGTTGTGATAGAAGATTCTGGTAAACTGCAATCAGATTAAACTCTATTTTGATCATAGGATATAAATACAAACATACCACTGGCAAATCTGTCACTCAGCGAACGATCATGAATTATACCCAAGTGGTGTGCAGACCCTGGCCACTTTGCTTCCACGCTGATAATAATGTAGCATGCATCACATATGATCTTCACAGTGGATTTGGATAATTAGCTGCAGTAGCTGTATTGTGAAATATATTTCAAAGTATTTCTTAGGCTGACTTGTACATTATTGATGTAGACAGATCTATAAACAAAAACTCTTTCATTAATAAAAAGGTGCAATTATAGGAATTTGGTGTGCAATCAATGCAGCCAATTACACCTGGAAACTCTACAATATACCAATTTGGAAGATTGGTTGAATAAACTAAAACCTGCTATTCCGTGGAGCACTTCAATAACATGTCTGGGGTGTCTGTGGCTCGAAAAGGCTACAAATGTGTATTAAAACTGTTTGAGCTCTAGCTTCACATTTCTGACAGGCCTGTAAACAGTAGCCTGGACACATGCCTAACATCACCAATATTATACAAGAAACAGCACTTGGGAGACGCAAAGAATTTGCTCCAACCCAAAAGCTTTTTTTTGCGATGTGACATCTTTGCAATGTGAGTGCTGAGAAGATTATCTCAATAAATTATAGATTGTCTGCTCAATAGGTAACGTTTAAAAAGAAACCAATCTGGAAATGATAAAACATTTAATTGGGGTTGGACAATCCTCTTTGACGAATGTTCCTTAAAATCTGTGCTTTCACATCAAATGCAAGGAACGGACACATCATGTCTACCACTGCTTTCAATCCGCCTAAGATTTGCCTTAAGTAAAGGCGAAACTCTGGGTTACTTGGAATGAACCTGCTCCTGGGCAGGTTAATTTAAAGGCATGTGTTATCCTGAGTACATACACTGACTCAGAGTTACAGTGAACCTGCTTTCTGAATCTAAAAAAAAGAGTTTCCCTTAAATCACAACAAATTAACCCAGAGCTAGGAGGCAGGGGATGACATCGTAAAGAGAAAAAAATGTGCTCATGTAGGTAAGTCGATAAGTGGTAGCAGGAAAGTGGCTTCGGTCAGAACTTCCAAGAAGCAGGATTAGAGAAATAATGCTACATTCAAGCCTTTCTTGCAGTTTTAAACTTGAACCTTGAACATTAGGAGGTTAGAAAACAGTTCAGGGATCATTTGACAACCTCAACCAAAAGTTAATTATAATGTATTAAAACAGACAAGGTCTTCTATTATAACGTCACAACAATAAAATGTGGGAACTTTCTATTTTTTAATTTTCTATTATAAAGGAAGAAAGAAAAAAACCAATAAAACAGATAACAAGAAGAGGATAAAAAACGTATGATGGAAGTTAAGACTTGTTTGTAGAAAATCATAGCTGTGTGACAAAGTTGGTCATTTAGCGCTGGAAATCAGGAACCTCTGAGGTCCAGATTGAGAGCATAGAGAACACAAATTCAGACTATAATTCCAAATTCACTCACTGTATAATAACAACAATAACAATAATAATAATAATAATAATAATAATAATAATAATAATAATAATAATAATAATAATAATAATAATAAAAATAATAAATTAATAAAATGCAGGCGGGAAAGGGTCTGTGCAACTGTATCCTGCACCTCAGGGCCAGATATTTACATCTGTGATGATTACACTGCTGGACAGCTGTCAAGGTATATCACAGTTCTCTTTTGATTTGTGTGTGTGTGTGTGTGTGTGTGTGTGTGTGTGTGTGTGTGTGTGTGTGTGAGTGTGTGTGTGTGTGTGTGTGTGTGTGTGTGTGTGTGTGTGTGTGTGTGAGAGACATAACAGAAGTTAATGTGCCATCTTAAAGGAAAGTAGATAAAGAGGCTTGGTAATGGAATAAGGAACGTGTGTGTCAACTCTTGGCAGGCTTTTACGTGTGTTTATTGTAGACAAGTTTCATTCAAAAAGGTCGATGGTGAGGGCTGACTCTAGAACATTGTAAATCAATTAGTTTGTGCAGGTTGAGCTACTAATTCCAAACCAGACACTCTCTGCTGTATATTTGCTCTTTATGCAGACTTGCTTCATTATCAGAAGTCAGAGAAGCACACTGCTATCACATTTTCATTGACAAACTTCAAAACTAAAAACAAGGTAAATCGTTTTTTTATTCTTTTTCTTAATGGCAATAGATTTGAAGACCATCCCCACTCCTGGCGACCAGGTGATTCTGTCTGACCACTGTTGATGTGAGGCAAACTCTACGCGGAGTCAACCCACGGAAGTCTGCTGGACCAGACAACATCCCTGGCAAAGTGCTCAGAGAATGTGCAGAACAACTCGGGGACATCTTCACTGACATCTTCAACATTTCTCTGAGCAGCGCCGTTGTTCTAATTTGTCACAAAGCGGCCACCATCGTCCCTGTCGATCGACCGTCCACCTGGCCTACAACCGTCCACCTGGCCCTCACAGGTGGCTCTGCACTTTGGCAGACCGAAAGACCCTCCAGCGGATAGCGAGGACAGCCCAGAAGATCATCGGTGTCTCCCCTCTAACCCCTCTAATGGGCATTTACACTATACACTGCACCCGTAAGGCCACCAGCATTGTGGCTGACCCCACACACCCCTCACACACACTCTTTACCCTCCTGCAATCTGGGAAAAGGTACCAAAGCATCCGGGTCCATACAACCAGACTGACCAACAGCTTCTATCCACAGGCCATCAGGCTTCTTAACAGAAGGATCTGAACACACACAGACAACCCTAACCCTAACCCTAGTACTGCAGCACATATAATAAAACTTAATATTAAAAACTGTAACCATACAATAGTGCATATCATATAAAGTAAAGCCCTGTGGCTTTTGGTATTCAAGGACAGAGGCTGTTTAAATAGCGTGGGTGGAGGGGAGGGGATTGGGGGGTTGACCTGGGAAAGAGTCTGGGATTGGGTGGCCATGGTACCAGTGTTTGGTTTCTCTGAAGTAAAATTGCTTAATGTTTAAATGTTAAAACCCCCTCAACTGTTTCAGTTACCTAAATTGATGATATGATGATTCAGGTTCTATGGGTCTTTTTTTTTTGTAATAATTTATTCCCGTTTAATTTTCCTATATTTTCCTTATAATCATCAAGCTTGGTTGCGACTGTTTTCCACTCCTGTCAAACACGTAGGGTTGGTAAAGTCGGATGGTAGGTTCTGAGTCGGGCTGGAAAACTTCTGGGTCTCACAGGAACAGAAGCTTGTCAACAAATGACCATAAAAAAGATGACCCAAATTTTAAATATGGATTCTGAAAAAAACTCAAAGCCACTGAAGTGCTGACAGAACCGGAGGTGATGTGGGCTATCCAACTGGCAAGGAAGCTCCAACAGCCTGAAAGCCCATTCTAGTCTTTTTAGAAGAATGTAAATCTGAATCCAGTTTTTCTGAGACTAAAATACAAATCTGAAACTGTTTCTAAAATGATCAAAACCTGCTCTAAACCACCGGACTTGTGTGGTCATCAAAACACATGGCTGAAAACACCGAGATGTCTCAGCAGGTTTCTGTTCCAAGAGCAGTGACTCTGTTTTATCTGAGCTGGAAAAAAAAAAGCCTTCAGTTAGCCACAGTGATGAAACCCAGTGTAACTTAAATTCCTTGTTGGAGCAATACAACTGAATGTCATCAGCATAAAGAAGCATTTTTGAAATCACTAATGACTTACCCTAGAGGTAACGTTACATCTTTGGTCAGGTCTTCCAAAAATACGCAAAGAGCGATGAGTGAGACAGCTTTGTCTTAAGAAAGGGGAACACATTTTTAAACTTTAACTTCATTCTTTTAGATAACAGATGGTTTATAGATTATCAAATATATTACACGTGTCTCTAGCTCTCAGTTTAGCAGTAAGTCTACATCCCAGTGCCTAGTTTATTGACTGTGGAAACACCTCTCTCAGCTCATCTTCATCATTCAAGGACTTCAGTGGTAGTTATAGTTAGGTTGAAAGACAGAATAAATAGAATGCTGAAAGTTGAAGTGAAAGGAGAGAGCCAGCTGAGGTACAGTCTGAGTCCGTCTTCATAAGGGAAATACTGCTTTGGCCAGCTTAGAGAATCCTTATCACACAGAAGACGACATGAAAGAAAGATAGAGAGATGGTGGAAAAGTAGACTTAAAAAAAGGCCTAGTGGGAAGTGAGTGAGAGGGAAGCAAAGATGACAGAAGAAAATGAGGAAGTAAAGCACAAAACAAATCTCACAAACAAGTCACGTGTTTATTACCCTAATTAAAATTTTTTGAGTTAATAAGAATTTTTTTTTGTCCTGGCTGCTGTTTGCACGACTGTTTTTGTTCAACATGCTTAGTAATCCTTGGGGGAAATAGGGAAAACCACAGCCTCAAAAAGATAAATCATAATTTATTTCTCCCCCTAAACTAACACACTTTTACTATTGACAGCTTCCCCTAGTTTTTATGTATTTTTTTAATTTAAACACTTCCTCCAACATTTTCTGCGTTTTTATTTTCTCCCTAGCTTCACTCCCAAACACTCTTTTTTTTTTTTGTTAAATCAGTGTCAGTGTTCTTTTTCTCTCTTTTCTTTTCTTCTTTCCCCTACAGAAAGCAGAACAGGTCTTAACAGGAACAAGCAGAGTGTTGGTGTCACATTTTTAACCTCAGGTCATTCGTGACCTACTTTTCAGATAAGAAGAAAAGTCCCAGAAGCGGACGTTTCTCCCTCCATCTCCCTCTTCTCTTTCTGCCTGACAGTAAAAGTGATGACTTTCTTCTGCCTCTTTATTTATTCATTTCGTGTGTAAACATGTAGAGGTCCAATGGTTCCATCTATTTGCCTCCGTTACTTTTTGATATAAGTAGGTTTTTATGACAACCAAGGTCATTGTAGCTGGAGATCGTCCCTATGAAAGAAAATTAAGCTGTGCAAACTAATTGAAGAAAGTATTCCAAACTTTTCATAGGGTCACATTTGAGGATTGCCAGTCCTTGATGGGTTGAGCCTTGGTTGGAAAGAGGTGCATGACACATTTCTAATCTACATCTACACAGTTTTTGTGCTCTGTTTGTAAGAAGTTTTTACTGATGGACGCTCACTGCGAAAAAAGTCTGAATATTAGCAAAATGCAAGTTGATGTGAGTGGTCTAAAATGCACATGCATCCTTAGGAAGCTTACTTAAGTTTAAAACCCTGTTTGAGTGGTGCTTGTCCTATTGATTATGCACCAGGCTGCTAACAGGGAACCTCTGATGCATTGGATTCATAAATAGCCTTAATCCGGACAAGAAAGAGAGCCACTGATCCAGAATTTAAAAGGCAGGGGGACACGATATTTTAGTCATTGGATTGTCTAAACTCATCATTGTCACCTTTGTACAAGCACTTTTTTTATCATCACAGGCCAGACCATGTGAGTCGTTTCCATACCGGCACAATAATGCTTTTTCATGTGCATGACCCCAGTTCAGTTCAAAGGTAAATCTAGATATAGCGAGCACATCACGTCACAGCAGATGAACAGACAAGTTAAAAGACGAGTTTCAAGACATTTAAAAAACAATCACAAAGTTGAGACAAGTGAAAGTTACAACGCAAGATGACTCAACTCTAGCTAATTTATTCTCCCTCTTCAGTCCTGTCTTGTTCAGCACTATTTTACCAGTAATGATGCTGGAAGCTATCAGATCCACTAAGGAACCTACATGGTATTGTACTGTTTTATACTGTCCCCCATTAAACACAAACCAAGAAGTTAATCAGTTTAACAGATGCTTCATAACACAGGCTACTGTCAAGCCAAGGCTAAAAAAAAATAAATAAAAACCCCCAAAACCTGACCAAAAGCCACCATCTTATTCTCTCTTGTCAACAACACACCAGCAAGCTTGCTGCAGCATCTTTTTTCATCTTCTTTGTAAGGGTTTTCACTAGCGAGAAGGAGTGTGCACATAAGAAGCTAGAATCCTACATTATTACTTGAAAAGCACTATTGTTTGGATCTGCTTGCCATTCTTATGTTACCCAAAGCTTGTTGATACCTTAATGTCTGACTCATCGTGAACAGCCCCCCCCCCCGCCCACCCACACAGACTAATAATTCTCAAACTAATTTTCGCTCCCCACTCTAGCTCCATCTGCTTATCTAATTGGCTGTAATTAATTATGTCACACCAAGTTAGCAGCCCAGTTAGTCATTCAATTATGAAAACAATTCCAAATGGTTAAATGTATTTGTCCAATTCTGGCTGATTCTTTATCTTTGTCAGATGGTGTGTAGGCAAATGGGCCAGAAGGGGAAAAAAAAAATGTAAGTGTGAAAATAAGCTGGTCAGCCCTCACAGCAGCCATGCATTCATTGACCTTTATTAGCTACTAGTCCTCCTTTTTTCCTTATTAACTTCATGAACTAGTCCCAATACCTTGTTATTTTTTAATGTATCAACCTCATGACAACCTTTTTTGCTTACAAAATCAGGTGCTAAATTAGGTAGAAATTTGTTAGTATGGCTGCACACATACACACACACACACACACACACACACACACACACACATTAAATGAATGGAAATATGATGCCAATTAGTGCCAACAGGTGTCAATAGACAAGATACTAATCAGCCTTTCCACTCTATAGGTGTGGCTGACAGGTAGAAGCAAAATCCATCGTAGGTGATAAGAGCTGTACAGAGGCCTGAGCAGCAGCATCAAGCAGATGTATTTCATCAAATTACTGCCTCCAAAGCAGATCCTTTTTTAAAAAGTATTTTTGCAGAAACCTTTTATTGCTGGCTCTTACATCCATACCAAATAGCTTAAGAAACAAATAGAAATGGATGCTGGAGCACCCAGGAGGCTTGAAAGATTAAATGAATAAAAGGTAGGCTTGACAGCGCAACGCTTGTCAGATGGCTCTTGATAGACTGTTTGCTATTTTTAATGTCCTTGAAAAGGTAACAGCAGAATGTAGTAGAAATGAAAGTATTGATGCACGGAGACTGCATCAAAGTGACCCGCACTTCATTGCCTTCCTGTGACATGGACTGAGGCTGAGATGAGACAAGATGTCTGTCTGACGTTCTACAGTCACCACTCCTGATTTATGTTTAATCGTGGATCTGGTTGAAGCTCTCGTGTTAAATTTTCAAGATTAAAGTGATAAGATTTTCTTTCTCTGAAGGAAAGTCCTAAATACTGCTAAGACAATGCAACTATGCAAAAAGAACCGGAAAAAGAAAAAGAAAAGAAAAAGAACCGGTTCCAAAACAAAAGACAAAACAGAGCAAATCCAGATGGAATCCAATCATGTTGTCAAACCAAGGACATTATTTGTGCCATCATCTACTACTGTGTTCTTTCAGAACATGCTCAATAAGTTAAATAGATATTTCTAATAACCAAATTTTGTTTATGCAACTTTTCTGAGAATCGTAGTGAGAAGACCTCAAAAAAGTTTGAAACTCCTCATTCCTATTGAAAACCATGGTAGCTCACTGAACAAGAAAGACTCCGTATCAAAGCACTTCATGATGCCTGATGCCAAGACTACAAAAAATAACAACAAACAACAAAATTTTATCAGACAAAATACAGTCAAACCCGATGATACTAAACAAAGCTACTGAAGGGTTTTAACATCAGCCTGACCTCTGCCCAAGGCTTTAGTGAAGCAGCGTTATTTATAGTGTTTTTTTTTTTTTTTAACTCTAAGTAGTGCAGGCTTTTCATCACTGGGGAAGATTTAAGATAATCTACAAGCTCAGATTCCACAGACATGGCTGAGACATCTGGCTGTGAATCAAAGAAAAGTCCTTCAAAAAGAAAAGTCTCCCCTCACAGGAGGGGGCAGCAGCAACAGCAGCTGGATGCAGACCAGACATCTGGGACGATTCCTCTCAAGGAGCTGCACTCTGTAAAGAATATAGACTGGATGTTGTCTTTTCAGTTTTTCGGGTTTCCAGTGAAGCTCACATTTGGGCGGGGAGACAGCAGCTAGCAACACAATCTCGGAGTAGCAGAGTAGCTGCTACCTGGCTTTTGATTACTTTTGGCAGTTTAGTTATCTGATAGGCCCTTTTTAACTGAGTGTTTTTAGTCAACAGAAGTTTCAGTGTTGGCTAAAGTGCTTCATTCAAAACAAATAATCTCACCCTGCAAAATGGTGAAAAGTCTCATCAAATATTGTTCTTTAAGGAATTGATATTCTTGTCAGGGTACATGGCAAGGACCCAAATGGAGCATAATCGATTCAAGTTAAAACACTTTGTTAAGCTCACAGACAGGAAAAGGCAGACTTGTCAGCGGCAGAACCGATAAAACAGAGAGGCGGAAGAGGTCCAGACGAGCAGAGCTGGCAGCGGGAAGACCAAATGCTTGGAGTCGCATAGATTACCTGGGAAAGCAAGTAGACAGGCTGGGTCAGTTAGAGGAGAGCATGCAGGGAATAGACTGGGAATAGATTGTCTTGTTTGTGGCACTGAGCTAGTCCCAGATTGAGTCTTATATACCAGTGCAAACTAGTGGGCATATCGCTGGTTTGAAAGAAGGCAGGCTGGCATGGTGCAGTTGGGCAAGGCCGGAGGTGCGACTAGGGCATGATGCCAGTGAGGCACTGGGGGAAGGTCCTGGTGGCAGGCTGGCCAGGTGTGACAATTACTTGTCATGCATTCATTTAATTTATGGCTTCTGCTTGTGCAAAACACACTGATTTCAGTGAGCTGTGCCTAGACATTTTAGAACGAGTTACTCGGGAACGATTAGCTTTTTTTCCACTGGCCTCTTCCAGATACTATGATGTAGAACTAGGATTCACAGCCATCGAGTCTGAGTTATACGCCAGACATTTGTCAACCTCAGCTTTGTCGACTTTTTCAACTAGATTTAGGGGAAGAGCTGTACATATGTATTGGGGGAGCACATGAATGCTGACCATCATTAATGGCGGCGGTAAGCACATTGTGTAGGTGTTTGATAGTTACCCTCATAGCCTCACCTCAGCCCTCACTTTCAGAACAGTCATGCTTACATGTAGCAACATAATGATGAGTCATAAAGCTTTAACCACAGCAATCCTTCAACAATGAAAAAAGCTTATTTTTTAGAGGACTGACTAATTTTATGTTTTAAAAAATGATTTTGTGAGATAGTGGAGGTTTATTACTTTTTTATATTTGCAAGAAGTCCTGAGGCAGGGTGATTCAATTTTAAATTCAAGGCCTTTTATCTATGGTCTTGAAAGTGCAAATTTTGCTGTTTAGGATTGCTCACGCCATTGTCTTCTGCCCGGTTGTTTATATGCTAGTAGAAGGCGGTTTAACCTGTGGTGTGTACATACTCTCCAGGAACATCATGTACAGTTTTGCAGTTCAAATTAAATTCTGCCCAACACTTTAATTGAGAAACTATTGAGAAACATATAATTTAAGCTGTCTAAAGTGTAAAAAATTAAGTATGGACATTTGTGTAAACAGGACATGTGGGTTTGATTCCCCTCTCTGACCACCATCAGATAACAGAAAAAGCCCATGAGTTTTAAAACCAAATAGAGCAACTATTCTGACTCCATCAGTGAAGTCAATAATATGAAAAACGCAACCATAAAGAGTCACAATTTGTTGCTTATATCTGTGAAGTTTTAGTGAGCTTGCTATGCCACTACAGAAAACAGTAGACTCACCTAAATAAGAAATTTAAAGCGTTTTAATGATCTTAGCAGTGTCACAAAACCACAAAAGGAAAGACAGCAGCATACCTGGCCAAGTGATGGGTACACAGGTGGTTAGGGGTATGGACTATATTAACATAGTGTTATAAATTTACCCTGTTAAAAAAAAAGAAAGTAAGAAGAAAAAATCTATGGTAAAACCTAAAAATTTGTTATGTCATCAAACACGTTTTAAAGGAGGTAAAGTAACACATTTTGAATTGCTGAAAAATAAAAGAAATGCCCAACTATTTTACTATGGGACTCTCACACATATCCCCTATTTAAATTACAAGCGAATAAGGTTGGTGTAAATTACACACCTTATACAGCCTTACTACCATAATCAAATTATACAGCTCTTTACAGAACAGCCACACTTTAGTTTTTTCTCAGCCTTGGTGTTGTTGTTTACAGCTCCTTTCATTTCCATGTTCTCAGGTTAGCAACAAAACACGTGTTGCTAAGTATCAACTGACCTGCTTATCTTTGTCAGTCAAAAGCATCTCTAGGTGTTGAATCTTGGCTCCATTTTAAAGCTCTACAGTGATTTTGTTCATTTTGAAGCAACCTTATTTCTGCTTTCCATCGCTTTTGCTCCTTTTACAGCTTCTCATAACGTAATGTTTTTCCTCTTCTGGACAGAATTACCAAAAGCAACAGGCACAAATTCTGCCGCATTACCCTTAACAAATCACATGCTGAGGGATGGTGTGTGGACAGCAAAATAGCCGAACTCATGCCATACAGTTCTTTATTTCTCTGTCTGCTAATTGCATTGCTCTTTTGAATGCCCACTTATGCGTTTACCATTTTCCCTTGAGTACCAATTTTTTAAATTTTTATTCATACATACTTTTTATGTACAAATGCCAAAACCCATACAAACAGGAGTAGCTGAAATGCACATATTGGTCCAAGACATATTCTCTTTACAAGCTTTTGCTGCTGCAAGTTTTCACTAAAACATTTATTTAACATAGAACTTTAATGAAGAAGAAAGGATTGAAGTAGGTGGTTGAGCATTTGTGCATGTGAGGGAGAAGTGAGAAAAGAATTTGGAGCTTGTAGATGAACAATCATGCAAAATTTATGACCAGGGGGAAATGTGACACCGCTGTCGAGGGACAGGAGGTGAGGACAGATGAGAGAGCTGTGGACTATATTGTAGGGAGGAGATGAAGTGGAAAAGATAGAGGATAATGTGGGTGGATCAAGCACAGAAGAGAAGTGAAGTGGAGGAAGGGGGCTAAGAATGACAACCCTCTAAAGTAAAGAATACAGAAGACTGTCTGCTTAAAAAGCTAATATACTGTTTTTGCACAGTTGTACTTTTAAAATATTGTATTGTATTGTATATATTGCTGTTTTACATAAACCAAGGGAGGAACCATTACAACAGGTAATCAAGTACTTACTACAAAATCTGTTTTATCAAGGCTGAAATAAACATGAGCAATCCAACATGCTGTGAGGCACCACCAGCACAATTAAGAGTTACTGTAAACATTTGCCAAATGTCCTTGGCACTTAAAACCTGCCGACCTACCCTATATTTTCACTCGTTTCCACTTGTGCTGTAAGATTTCAAAAGTCACTAACATTTTCTGATTTGGCTGTGACCTTTAATCATCTGCCTTCAGCTTCTCCTCCAGGGTCTCCACAGTAAATCCTCCTCCTCCATCTTCTTTTGTACTCTGATTCTCTTCACTCATAGCAACTAAATTTAAGTCCTCCGGCGTTTGCCTGGACCTCCTGCCTGATGTGTCATCCTCAGCCACCTTCTACCCACATATTGCCTCCTTTCTCTGGACATGTCCAAACAATTTCCATCTCTTTACCATGTAAGACTTATTGAACAATTCAAATTTTATGAATTGTGAGGCTGCTTTACACAGCAATGAGAGCCAAAAAGACATGTGGCATTAAAGAAGAACATTTTACACTTAATTGATTTAAATGTTTGATTCATCCATCAGTGTGCCAAATCTATCCAGGCAAATGCTACGAATGCAGTATAACATTTTGTTGGGTCCTGAACACATACACAAATAAATAAAGGGATTCTCCAGGCCTTCCCTCTTAGCCAGACAACTGTCTGCCCTAAACAAGCTGTCCACCCGCTCACACAACAGTACCACTAATCCCTCACCAACACATTATTCGGACTGGACCAAGCCCGAGCGTGCCAGTGACCTATTTATCTCTCTCAAAGCCATCAAGCAAGAGACTTATGCATGTACTTATATATGTAAAGTGACGGCAATTATAGAAAATAGGGATAACTGCTTTCTGCCATTTACATGCTTCTTAATAGTGCCCTTTAATGCTTAATGATAATTAAACATTATTTCAAGCTAATAACTAATTCTGTCCCTGTTATGTCCCCGACAATCACCTCCTACAGGTCGGCCGGGAGCCACCCTACAACACAGGGCAGGTTCCGAGCTAATTGCTTCCACCTGTCCAATCTCCTCAGCTGCAGCTCATTTTATTTTACCTCCCATGGTCCCGTTTTAGAAGGAGAGTGTTTAACAAAAACTCTGAGTTAACTTGTTGGTTTTCAGTTTCAGAAAGCATGTTTAGTGTAACTATGAGTCAGTTTATCAGCATTATCCCAGAAACCAGCATATTCAGGAACACAATGAAACACTATTATATCATTTATTACAATATACCAGCAAATCATGGTCACACACATTTTATCATTCACTAACTGCTTGACTGTGAAGAGTTTGTTCACAATCAAAAGGCCCTAACGTTGCTCGGGTGCTTTGCTCAAGGAAAGGAAAAAAACAATACCTGAAGGGTTGCACTATGCCTAACGGGTCTCTGGAGATAAAGCAGCTGGAAAATGGTGGATCCTGTACACCTTTGTCTTGTTTCCTGTCTTGCTTCTTCATCCCCACAGGCCTCTGCTGATCTCAATGCCATGCTGCTGTCAGTTTGCCAAGGTCCACGCTCCGAGTACCCACTGATCGGTGACTTGGATACTATCACACTCAGTCTTCTCTAAAAACTTGAGCAGTCTGCCCAAGTACAGTTCGTATAAACTTACAGTGCTCTGTTGGACCACTGTACTAAATAGATAAACGTTGGTCTGACAAAACTTTTCCCTTTCTGATGGCAGGCTGCTATTGGGATTTCTAAATCCACAGAGTACCAATTAGCCACCTAGTCGGAGACCAATCTAAAATTAGCCCTCTTGTATGTAATGTACCACCTTTTTAGTGCTCAGATAGAGCCTTTCCATTTCTATCTGTCTGTCTGTCTCATCTGACTCTGGACACCTCACAATCCTCATTCTTCCTGACCTCACTGCAACCTCCATCAATCCATTCATCCATTTTCTTCCGCCTATCCAGGGTCAGGTTGCGAGGGCAGCAGTTTAAGCAGGAAAGCCCAGACTTTCTCCAGCATTTCCGGGGGGATCCCAAGGTGTTTCCAGGTCAGCTGACATAGTCTTTCCAGCGTGTCTGGGTCTTCCCAGGGGCCTCCTTCTGGAGGGATGTGTCCTGAACACCTCACTAGGGAGGCGTCTGGGAGACATTCTGACTAGGTGCCCGAGCCACTTTATCTGGCTCCTCTCGACATAAAGAAGCAGCAGCTCTACTCTGAGCTCCTCTTGGATGACAGAGCTTCTCACCCTATCGCTAAGGGACAGCCCAGCCACCTAACAAGAAAAACTCATTATAGCCGCTTGTACTCGCAATTTTGTTGAGGAGGTCTTCGAAATATTCAGCAGCACACCATCTCCACTGTACACAGTGTTGACAGTGCACTGCTGTCCCCTTCTCAGATTCTGGATAGTGGTCCAGAATGTTTTTGAAGCCATTTGAAAGTTGTTTTTTATGGCCTCACCAAACTCTTCCTACGCCAGGTCTTTGCCTTGGCAACCACCACAGCTGT
>CAAE01013541.1:0-15344 GCA_000180735.1 Tetraodon nigroviridis
AGTTCCTAATAAAGAAGTTTCTTGATAAAGAAATCAGTTGTTTAGTAACTAAAGGGGCCTGATTTGTGCTGATAAGTGCCCCCCCCCCCCCCCCCTCCCCAGAGGATAAGATATTTATTTCTTTTTAAGATAGTCCTTTCAGCTGTTTCCCCTTTGCTGGTGTGTTTTTTATGTTCTCTCGTTTTTCTGATCATCTCTGAATTCCCTCCATCCTGGCCCTCCGCCTGCGTGAGCAACTGGGCCCGGACAGCTGGCGTCAGCAGCTGCTTGCCATCTTGGTTTTTTTTTGTTTTTTTTTTTTTTGGCCCTGTTCAAATCTGGGCAAGTTTGAATTTTTCCACAGAATTTCAGTCTTTTTAGTCACACCGCTTCGCTCTTTCTAATTCCGTCTCGTGCCATCTTCCTGTCCCAAGTTAAAAGGTATCCAGGAACAACCGTTGACATTTTGACGTGGAAACCAGCAGAAATACCCGGGCTGCTGTTGTTTTTAATTTCAGTGTGTTTTCTGCTGCGTTCTTTTAATTTGCTCCACTTCTTTTTCATTTATATCTGTATCTGGCGTCCATATTCCGCTTCAGACCCTGACAGACGATAATTAGTGATTTAAAAGCTTCACACTGTTGAAGTCCCAACATAGCATGAAGATTTTTCTCAACTATATCTCAGGCCGATTGATCTCGTCCTACGATGAGCTCTCTTCTGGGTTTTTTTAATTTCTTTTCTTCTCCTCGGGGTGGCATGAGCTCATCGGACTCGGTCGACACCCGAACGCGCATTTGTTCTCCATCATTCAAACGTCTGCCAGCTCTTTCCTCGACAGGAGGCTGCAGGATGAAGACTCTCACCACACCGGCGCCCTTTAATCTCTGCCTGCGCTCGGAGAGACGTCAAACTGCCGCTCGCAGATTTCCAGTTCTGAGGGTCCGAATCCCAGAAACGCCGTTGGGTTTTCCGCTGGAATCTGGGCGCGAGCGGTCGGTGGAAGCACCGGGGCCTCATCGGCACCAAGCGCGGGCTGTTTTTATGCAAACAGACAAGCAGAAGGACGCTAAACGCGGGAGTCGCTACCATGGCTTAATATTCAGCTTGTAAAAGGCTCAAGCTTGAATTAGGAACGGAGTCTGCGGCGAGTGGAGGATACCACAAACACGAGCCTCAGCAGTCCCAGGCATGGATCCTATCAGGGGCTCTTTTAAAGGCATCCATCACATCAACTACTGGAGTCCCTTTATAGAACTCCTAATTGGAAGCAGGCGGGCAAATGGCTCCTTTTACGTCTCGTTCCCGGGCTTCAGATTAAAGAAATCCATAGCAGCCTGCTTGTCTTTAGGAAGCATATGTGAAATATTATAAAGGCCTCTGCCGATACCCTCTGCCTTCAGCCCGATGACCCGGAGAGGGAAAAGGAGCCCCTCCCGTCTCTCCGATCACGTGCTTTTTCCACATCGCTGCTTCCACACCCCAGCTGTCACTGGTTGTACGTTTGAAATGCTGACAGTCGCTGAAAAGCAACAGGTGTGCTGAATTAGTGCCACCGTTTCATTTCGTTCCCAGTTGTGGCAAAAAGCGCTCCGAAAACATTGTCAGAGGCTGTCTTGGGATAACAGATTTGCTTTTTGGCCCAGCTGTGTTTCCTGTTAGTGCAAATTGGGACGTTCTGCCTGGAGTACGACTAACCTAGGGCAGATTTTCCATTGTCAGCATTATAGGGCCTCTTCATTTTGTCTTTAAAATCAAAGAGATTGCTCGTAAAGCGTCCGAGGTGACACCAATCTGGTATTTTTGGGTTTTTTATTTAATACTTGACCCGTATCGAAGCTCTTTGCGTCTTCCATGTTTTCTGCTTTGAGTTAAATATGATTGCGTGTGTGTGTGTTGCTTGACTGCACCTTTCTTTGGCTGCCTTACACAAATGCTCATGGACAGGACCCCGGCTCTGCCTACAGAGAGCAGCCTCATTAGGGTTTGTTGCACCAACTGAAGAATGTTGCCCAGATGAAGGAACAGCGAGACGTTCCCTCACCGGGACACATGCTCCTCGCTGTGGCCTGACCCTGGAGCTCTGGGCCTTGTCCAATCATATTTGGCTCATATGCCTCCCAGTCAGGTGCTTACTTACCCCCGGGCTAACCTTATCTTCCTCACTGGGGTCTTTGTGCAAAACCAACTCCAATTTTTTTTTAAATAAATGGACAAACGGCTTCTTGAGGCAATAAAATGGACCCATGTTTCCACCCCAGCTCATGGTGTTGTTGACCATCTCACCATCCGCTGCTGCTGGCTTCATGAATCAAGCTGGATGCTGCATTCAAGGTGATAAAAACACCAATCTACATTATCTAAAATATAAGAAAGTATAAACAAAAAATTCTAAAGAGCCTGCAAATTAGTCCATCTAGAGATAGGTGATGAAAGTCCAAATTTTTTGGGATTGTGAAGGCTCGGAGGGCCAGATTAAATAGTTCCTCGGGCCACATTTGGCCCCCGGGCCTCAGTTTGCTCGCCTCTGTCTTGGAGACATAGGCAAACTCACCGGGTCAAACGGTTGATTTATTGGGTCTCTACCAAAGGAATGCTGACTTGGACTCATGCTGGGCAGAGCGTATCAAGGAAATTATGCCAGAGTTTACAAATATCTGGACTAATCTTAATGGGATTCGCACCTTCCACAGCATGTGTATGTCAGGGTTTGTTTGTTTGTTTGTTTGATCTTGATTTTGCTGTTTTTTTAAAAAAAAAAAGCCAATGTGCTGTTAGTGGGTTTTGGACCTTGGATGCTCTTGTTAAATATTTCTTAATAAAGGATTGCATCCATTTTTATTACACCTTTATTGAGTTCAGATGTCAGATGCTTGTATTATAAGACCAGAGTAAGTTAATTCCATGGCTCAGTCAGTCTTTTTTTTGTTTTTCTTTTTAATACGGTACATTCCTCCTCTTCCTCATTCAACCTTCACAACCAGATGTCATTGTCACTCACCTTTGCCATTGAGGGATTAGCTGTGATTCAAAGCGGTGATTGGCAGAACAAAGTCTCACCTTCCCAGCGGATCGATCTACAAGTGCAGGATCTCCTCAGGGAGGGTTGCCATCACGTCACGGTCAACATTCTGGAGCTGAACGTCCTTTACGGGTGCGAGAACAAAGGAACACAGATCTGGGCTGTCCGTTTAAGTACTTTTGGCTGCCTTCCATCGCAGGCAGCGCAGTCCTTCCGCCTCTAATCCTTTTCCGTGTCTCTCTCTTTCTCTGCGACTCCCACCAGTGTCTCGTTTCTCACCATACAGAGATGGTTTAATGGAGGTGCTCTGAAGTCCGTCAGCCTATTAGTGCTGAATGGCTGAAAGGACTCGCCCCCGCAGGAAACCTATGCGAGCCAATGTTGAGTAATGCTGGACATATGGAATATGGTAGCGGCCCTCATTTCTCAGCACCTAACCTCCGGATTGTTTTGTCTCCACCAACTGACGTAGTTGATCCTTCTCCTTCCAAAATGGTTTTCCTTGATCTGGTGGCAGATCCTTATGTTGTCATCTTTGAGCTTGCTGATGATGGAAGCAATTTGCAGATGCATTTTTGTAATATATATAGATTATAAAATGTAAAAAAGGTAACCCTTTAACTTATGTCTTTGTAATAAGCATTAATGGGGCTTTTATAAGGTGCTAATTAACACTGTTATGTGTTTATAAGACTACATAAGCCCTAATAAAGCCCCTATATGTCTTTATAGGATGCCTAATAAACATTATATCTTTTTATGTCTTTATAAGACAATGTAAGCGAAACATTTAAAATCAGTATATAATACATATGATAAGATACGTAAAACAAAAAAACAAAAAGCTTTTCGGACAAAAAAAAATAAATTAAACTCATAATTTGTTATGTAGTCTATAGATTTTCCATAATTCTTTCATATAAAGATATCTAGGGGCTTTATTAAGGCTAATGTAGCCCTATAAACACATATTAGTGTTTGTATGCGTCTTATAAAAGCCTTGCTGGTGCTCACAGACCGCAATTTAAAGCAAAACCATAAAAATAAAAAAGACAACATTACATCAGTAATCAATACTCTGTCAATGATTCATTGTTGGGAATGTCTTGGACAATGGTGGACTCACACTGGACTCACATTCCAGTCAGGGAGGATCTGAAGATGTAGAACATGAAGTTAAAGGAAGGAAGGAACGGTTGATTCCAAGCCATGCTGACTCTCATGAGTGAAGTATGAAGTTTATATGTCCTGGTTATAGTTTGGATTGTTTGCACTACCGTTAATGTCGTACTGTAGTATCATCTTTAACGTTTAAACCATGCACCATTGGCTTTTTCTAAGCTGATGGACAGGACAAGTCCAAATTCCTCTAATTTTTCACGCTAAATTGCCCCAGACAGCGTAATCTGTGGAGACAAGCCCCCGACTCGCTAGTTAGTGGAATCATCTCACCCCAGCGCACCATGAATGCAAATAAAGGTGTGCGTTACTTTGCACCAGTCCGATACTGCTCGTAGTACAAAAACCTGAAGGAGAGACTGTTTGAGAAAAGTAAAAGATCAGACACACTTCCCACCCTATTATCCCGGAGCCGCTGTGACGTGTGCTTCCAGAAAACCCTTCTATTCTGAAAATGTTACTTGCTGACTTACTTTCTGTATGAAAACTTTCATCTCTTTCAACAATGTCTTGATTGTATGACCGCACCGTTGGCTGTGGGCGCCGTGCTTGAGTTTTCGCACACAATGGGGACCCATAATGTTGGAATTGTACAGGGTGACCTTATAAATCTCACACAGATGGAAAAATGCAGCATTTAGTTCCTTTACGCAATTATTGAGACACGATTTTCCCTTCGTGTGACTTTCCTCCTGAGGGGCCAGATTTCATTAAGCAGTTATTAACCTACCTATTATGCGGCAGGGTTGCATCAGGTATGAGTGTTTTCACCTCTGCCAGGCATTTATCAAATGTTTGTTATGAGTAGAACAGAATTTGGCAGAGGTAAAGCAGTTGCAGTAAAGTCTTTATTGTCCAAAAACAGGCTAGAGAATCAAAGTAAAAAAAAAAAAAAAAAATCACCGGGAAACGGTTTCACGAACGAACAAACGAAAGAAGGCTAGATTTACTAGGATAAACTGTTACGGAGAATAAACAGAACCACCAGGAACCCAAAGGAGCAAACAACTAGAGGGAACGCACAAAACCGTGATCGAGGAAACCCAGTTTGCACAATTGGTCCGAGACACAAGGAGTAAAAGTAGCAGTAACACAGAAAACAGAACTAAGAACACGAAATAAAGGCACCCGCTTGGACATGTTGCATTATTCCGGTGTTTTACGTACATTTTCCCCATTTGAATAACAATTAGAATGTTAAAAAGATGATAAACAGACTTTTTTTAATGCCGTGGCTGGAACCAGTCATAGTACCACTGTGTTTCATCGATAATATCGTCTGTGATGGAAGTTACGGCCTGCGCATTGTCCTTTTTTCGGCTCTGTTCTCAAGGCCGTAACAGCGTTAATGCCTTCCACAGCCCCATCTCCAACAAACGTATCTCTGTCTCTCGCTGTCTTTCCCTTCTTCGCCCAAAGGCGTCCATAAGTCTGTAACTTTAATTCAATAAGAGGTAAATTGAAAAAGATGTGCAAGGAAAAGAAATATTTAGAGCTTTCCAGCCAAAGTTATATTTCAAGAGCAAATTTTGCAGTTTTTTTTCCCCCCAACTTACTGCAACTGCCCTTTTCCCTTCTGCTTTTTCTCTTTTCTGTCTTGGCGTTCCATCTGCTTCCATGCCGAGGCCCTTGATTAGTCGGACACAAACCAGAGATGGAGGTCTCGGGGAGGGGCGCGGCAGCCAGCAGGTCATGAACGGATAGATGGTCCGCCCAGTTAACGCCGTCTAAAAATGACAGCCAAACGCTCGTGGAGTCATTTATCGCTCTTGCTTCCTTTCCATCCATTTTCGTCTTCCTCTTTCTTGCGTCTCATTGTTTGATTTGCGAATCGGGATTTCGCTTTTCGTGACGGATTGCGTCTAATTTTAGCAACGCTAACTCTACCCCCGCCAACCCCCCCCCTAATAGTTAAGAACCAGACATTATTCTTTCTCTGCCAGTTTCCTTACGTGTGAATTACAACGGACAAAAACCATATTCATCGCAGGGCATGTTTTATGGACCCACCTGCCGACAGCCCCGTTTTCTGCACACCGTGTTCATGTCGGGAGGCTGGCATTGGCAGCGTCGTTTGGAATTAAAGAGAGCCTTAAATCTAGCAGTACTGCCTCGAATCTGTTTTTAGAACTGCCTTTTATAAATGCTCAGCTTGTGTTTTAGCATTCCGGTCGCCGACAGCGACTTGGAGCCAGGCTTCTGGCTCAGATGACTGTCTGGCCTCTGCGTTTGGCTTTTTTTTTTTTTTTAATGTAAAGTGCATCCATTTGTTGGCACCGCATGCTCCAGATGTACAAATCCCGAGCTTCAAGCACAGCGGCGAGCTTTTTTTCCTGCAGCATAAAAATGGAATTAGCTCAGTAGCACGCCCTTGGTGGCCAACCTAGAACTGCTGTAATGGACTCAGCGTTTTTCAAAGCACTGCTTACATATTTCGATGCCTCGATCACACTTCTCTCTCCATCCAGAGTGCTAAACAATAGCTCTACACACTATCTTTCTGTCTGTCTCTCTTGCTTTAGGTAAACAGCGCTAGCGTTGCTTGCCTGCCAATCACTCTCCTCCAGATCGCATCTCCATAGGTTGGAGGTCATAGTGACTTCCTTGTTGGGCTGCTACTGTAGCTAATCACAAGGATTTATAGAGTGCATAGAGGGGCCAGAGTACTCAGGCATGTTTTCGGGCACCCTGCTGCAGGCGTTACAAAACCTCTTTTCTTCCCCTGGGTCTCTCCCTTCTCCTGTCTGTTGTAGCTGCTGATGGAAGGCAGCTGGAAGACCTTGTATGTTCTCCACTTGTTGAGTAAAGGGGGGGGTTTGTTGGTGGTACATAATGGTGGTGACACCCTTCTCCTTCTTCTCCTTCCCGGCGCTCTGTTGCTGGTCAGTCCCAAGTCTGGAAAGTTCCCCACGTAAAGGCTCCATAATTACGTTAATCTCCTGGGGCCCTTCCATGACCTGCCGACACATTCAATCACGTTTCAATGTGGTCCTTGTTAAGGACCCCTTTGGTTTGCATATTCTCGGTTCGTGTCCACCAACGGAAGTGTTTGCGTTTCTGCTAATTGCTCATTTTCATATCGAGTCAGGCGGAAAAGGGGAAAGGAGGAAACGGAACGGAGAGACCGAGCTGTCAGAAAACGCGGAGGCACGAACGACAAGATCCAGATGTTGTGACGCTCTGACATTTAACCGAGCTAATCAACCTCGTTTTTAATGTGCAGAAATTTAAAGGCGGATTACGCTAGCGTTTAAAGGCACTACTGCAGTCCTGATTCGGTGTTCATGTCCTTGCTCCCACTGGGTTTTCTATGCCATACAAAAAAAATAGGAAGTCATTAGAAGATTAGGGGAACGTATAGGTTCCCTGGCTCCCCTCCCTCCTCCTTCCTCCTCCTGTCTTTGAATCCCCCCCTTCCGATCACGTCTGGTCTGGTTTGAGTGAATGCAACAGCAGGCTGGTGCTAATGAGCTTTCTGTGATCTAAGAGAAGCGCCATCTTTAGGCATCCACCCTGGCCTACGTCAGCACCCAAACATCTAAGCTTCACCAGACCTTTATATTTGCTGTTTTTGGCATTAGAATTTGTTTAAATGCAACGAAAAATAACCTAAGATGCATGAAAGTCAGATTATTTGAGTCAATATATTTGCACGCCTATGCCTCCCTCCCTTCGCCTAATTACTTCCTCCTTCCCCCACGCTTTTGTCTTTATTGAATAACCTCGCGCACGAGAGGTCCGCGTCGTGTACCAGGAGGATGACCTTTGGTAATGAGAAGGGAGGTCTAAAAAAAAAAAAAAAAATATTACTTTCTATTTTATAATCACTTCAAATATTCCCCCCCCTCCCCTATATAAACCCCAAGGCCCAATAATCCTATTTGTAATAAAAAATAATATTTAAAATAAAAAAAAATATTTTTTTAAAATAAAAAAAAATTTTTAAAAATAAAAATAAAATATAATTGTTTTTAATTATTCTCCCCCCCCCCCCGGGCCCCCCCCCCCATCCTCCCCACCTCCCCGGGAACCCAAACAGCAATGTCCGTGGGGTATCTGATACAGCCGAAATGTTGCTTCTTACAGGTTCTCTCCCACTTCTGCCAGCTCCACCATCAACGTGGCAATATGGTGACACCAGATCACGCTTCTGTTTGGATCACGGCCTTTTCAGCTTTGCCGAGACACCTTCTTTTGATGTCTGAAACGCTGCATCCGCCTCCAGGCTTTTCTCTCTCTTTTTTTTGTCCTTCTTCTGATGCGCAGGTGGATACGTGGGCGGATACCCACTTGTGTGCACAGGTAGAGGCGGGTATTTGTCTTGTTGTACCCGCAGTAAACACAATCAGCGTTACATTATTCATCCTTAACCAACCTTCTCCATTTCTTTTGGCCACTGCAGCTTTCATCTTTCAAAGATCTCTTGTGTTGGGCCTATTTTACTTTATTTCACATGTTTTTTTTTCTTTTTTCCTGCCTTTTAAAAACCACTTCAGCTCCCGTGTGACTTTCAGAAGCTATTTACATATCTGGCTAAATCGAATAACTAAAGCAATAGATGTTGGAAGCTGAGTGGATGGATGCCTCGCCGCCACTTGAGAAAGTGGACATCCTTCACCGTTCTTGGGAGTGGACATTGCATTTTAACGACACGTAAATTCACAATATATCAGTGCCCTGTCCGCCAGGACGGCACAATGCCACCATATTTCTTGGCATCGATCCGCTATTGAGCACGCTACGTTTTCTCAAGGGCGTTTGAGAGCGAGCTGATCCCACAGCAGAAAGTGCGTGTGTGAGAGACACTTTTCATTTCCCACTTGAAAGAGGCACATTATGCTTTGATCCTTTCCAACTGGGAGACAGTAAGCCGAGTTGGAATCCTATAGAGGCACCAAATAATCATTAAAAATGACAAAAGAGCCAAGATTACGTTGTGTTACCAGACAATTACCAGTTTAAAATAGACTTGTGGCCTCAGTCATCAATTCCTGGGCACTTCCTACAATTGATAGAAGACTTTTTTTATTGGAAAATGTTTCTTGTATGACTAAAGCTGGTATACATTCATAGTTCCCATTGAGGAATTATTAAATAATTAAGGTGTTTTTTGTTTTTTTGTTTTTTTTTCCTCATCTGTCTGGAAATAGGTCTCCCTTGGAGGAAATGAGTCTGCGATACACTGGCATTGCTCAAATTCCTCCCCTTGTGTCATCACGGCTAAAGCAAATAGCAGCTTAGAGCTAAAGCGTCCACCACTGAATCAACACATTGTTTGTGTTCTCCACAAGCTCAGAGGGAACCGTTTCAGAATGGTGGAAAGGTAGGAATTTGGAGAAGAAAGCTTTTCCCCAGCCTTCTCTTTGACAAACCGTCGGGTTAGGTGTGACGGTTCGAATGGACCTTTCTGGGTTGAGACGGACTTTTGTAGAAATGAAAAACGACTGTCGAGCCATCGGGTTAATTGGCACAAAGAGCTAATCTGTGTCCAGTAGTTGGGAATTTGTCCGATTATTTGAGAATGACTTAAGGTCATGTTGCTACTAAACCTCCATCGAATGGCCCCCTTTTCCTTTAATATTCTAACACATGCATTTTATTACATGCCTCACATACCATTCTCTTCTTTCACAGGAAATAAACTCCGTTTTGTGAATTTAATAAAAGCATACAACAGCTGTATTGCACAACAGCTGTATTTCACAATGATTGGGCAGCAAGAACCGTATCTCATGTTAGCTTGGCTGTCTTTTTCTTTTACAGTGTCTCGGTGATGTAAACCCCATTTTTTTTTTTTTTTTGGTAATACAGACCAAATGGGATCTGTTGTAAATGCTCGATATGCACGGAACACGGTTTTATATCCTCGCGGAAGAATACAGGAAAGGTGTTTTTGATTAAAAAGCAATTTTCGGACAAGCCGGCATTACACGCTTCATATCCTCGTGTAGAGAATTTTAGCTAATACTACGGCATTTTCCAGCTAGCCTATTGTGCATGCTTGTATTTTTTTTAAGTTTTGAAGTTTCTGGGTAGACATCCTGAGCCAGTGGGGTGAATTAAATCGGCTCCTTTGACCTGAGGTTGTTAGTCTAAATTAAGAGGGGGGGGGGGTGGAAGTTGCTTCTTTTTCTCGTACGTCCATATTCCCTCCGCCGTTCCCACCCTCTCCATCTTGTCCCTGTCGACACGCACCTTGGTAATTGGTGATGCGGACCACGTGTTGGTTTTGAAGGACCGTTTTGTTCTGTTCTGTTGCCGCTTTAGTGGACTCACGGGCAGATTATGGCCTTGTTTTTAGGCTACCTGTTTTAATGGAAAATCTGCCGGATGATTTTTCCACAATTGCAAACACAGATGCAGCAGGTATTTAAGCCGTGCTTTCTGGACTCTTGCTTTTTTTTAATGTAGCGTCTGTAGGGTCTAAATTGGAATAAAATAAGCCTTGTATGAAATATCAGTCACAGTTTGCCCCCTTTTTTAACCGATTTGCGCGTTTCTGTGACTTTTGAGGGTGTGAACGAACCCGTAGGTGTTGAATATGGTCCCTTTGTGTGACAGGTAAGAAATGTGACTCTATAAGAGTTTTTCCATGTTTTTGCCTCTGATTGGCAGTATTGTTAGCTTTTGCCTGCTGGGAAGCTAACTGGAGACAGCAGCATGTTTTTCAGTCTCCGGAGTCAAGTCCTCAGAGTCCTTAGAGGTGATTTGCAGATGGAAAACTGCTCAAGTAGTGTAAATATCTTAGAGATTAAAAAAAGAAAAAATCAGTTGCTCCTCGTGCTCTTCCTGGCCCTTTGTGCTTCTGTCTGGCAAGTCCAGACAGGCTTTCGGGTAGAAGATGGGTTTGTTCTTCACCTCGCTGCAGCTGGGTCAGTGAGCAGACTTGATGTGTTCCCCCCCCCCTCGCCGGAAGGAAAATATCTCTCCCACTGGAGACCACAGAATGGCACACAAGTGCCGCTAAATTATCTCTACCAGAGGAAACGTGTGAAACGCTTTGAGCAAGAAAGCTTCTCTTCGGCTCCCCCAGCACATGACTTCACGATGAAGTCAAAACCTGGGCAGCTGTGCAGTCTTGCACGCTCAGGTAATCGCCTACACACACACTTCACTCAGGGTCTTAATCATCCTGGACTTGGTTCCGTAGACACACACACTCCCACGCACAGACACATTTCTCAGTCACACTCACTCCGTCAGAGTTTCTGCTTTTTTTTCTGCTCTGACCTGCTGAAAGCCTGTCGGGACGGTGTCGCTCAGCCAACAGCTCTCTGTCCTCACAGATACACACACACACGTCCTCCGCTCTTTGTTCACGTTAACAGTTTAAATGTAGAAAAATCGGGTTTTTTTCCATGTCCAGGGGTAAAACCACTCTTCTTCTCACAGCGTCACTGTGCAGAGTCGTGATGAGGTCCGTTGAAAATATGCCCAGCACTTTTTGGCTGCCGTCACCTAATAAAAAAAAATAAATTATACCCGTTCTTTAGTCTGCGGTTTTAAATTTGTCATAATAAAAAGCATTTGGTTCTAAGCAGGTCCTAAAATTAAGTGATTACAACATGTCCTTTTTTTGTTTATTTATTTAACAAATATAAAGCCAGAAATGTATAAAGTAAATGTTATAAAGTAGGACACATCTAGGCTGCTGTTGGTAAGTTTTTTTTATTTTTTTTGCGGTTGCTTACAGTCTCCATGTTCAGTTTGGGCTTTAGCCACTTAGCGTCGCCACGGTGCACTTGTACTGACCTGGTAATGTTTGATTTTCATTAAACTTTTTAGTGAGCGTCTCTTGCCAACCCTCTTAAACAAATATAAAGTTTAATGTTTAACTTTAAACTTGGTTTTTTTTTTACCACTCTGTTAGGTTAACTTGCATTTCTGCAAAGAAATAGGATGTTCAGGATGTTCATGGGTGAGCAGATATTTATCCTGAAGGGCCACAATGGGATTTAGATCTTTATGAACAGGTCAGTCAGGTGGTGGAGGAAGCTAACCCCCCCAAAATGAGGATCAGAGGTTGACTAAAAATCCTGCTTCATTAACGTTTGAGAGAGAAAATATTTTGAAGAGCCTGTAAACTGGACCAACTAATCATGGATGATGAAGCTCCAACTGATGTTTGGCCCCACCTTCTTGAGAGGCCATGTTAGCATGCTAGATGAAGGGGGGGTCTGAACCTTTTTCCAACCCATCAAGCTGACACCCCTCTTCATTTGGCTGTTGGAGAAATTCATGACAAGGCCAGATTAAATAGCTCATTGGGCCACATGTGGCCCCCGGGCCTTAGTTTGCCCACCTCTACGTAGGTTGTTGGATAAATAGGAATAACTGCTTCTACTGACATGAAAATTCATTAGTGCACGTGCAGTCGCATATGGATCTTATTTTGTGCGAGGAAAAACTGAACAGTAATAAAAGTTTTCCACAGTCTCATTAGCTAGCCCATCTACAAGATGTGACACTTTTTTTTTTTGCCCATCTTGATTCAGACACGCGGGACTAAAACTTGCAGCTGATCCCGCCTCCCTCCTAACAGCTGCGTTGACTGTCTCGTGCACGAGAACCCTTGATTACCAGGCTGACTGTACATTCGGTCCAAACATGGCCGCCTCCTCATTGACCGACCACCTCCCCCCCCCGACACGATCTGCACAACTTTGATCCTACAGTCGTGTTTATGACTGCTGCTTTAGCATCCAAGGCCTCAGGTGATCCAGCACGCTTTATGAGCGGTTCAAGGATGTTTATCTAGGCTACAGTACGTCCTCTGGCAGCCTTTTCACAGCCATCGTTATTTCGCTTCATTAGAAGCTTCAGCTGTGATGTCTTCGTTAAAGTTTATGATTGGTTGATTTTGATAATCTGTTGTGTTCCAGAGGCACGTAGAAACACCAACCCTCCATATAACAAGTCACAGGTGTATTGAAATGACATCAGAGCGCTGGCTCAGCTGGAAGCGGCTCTCCAGCCAAAAATATGATTACATTTGTTCACACTGGCTTTATTGGATTTATATACACTGGCTCAGCTGGAAGTGGTTCTCCAGCCATGTCCATGATTACATTTGTTCTTACTGGCTTTATTGGATTTATAAACACATTTAAACTAAGTAATGAAACACCATGTCCAGCCAAATTAGACTTAAGGACTTAATTTAGATTGCGATAACTCTATTATATAAGTGACAAAGTGATGGAGTTGCATTTTGCAGTTGCTGCCTGTCTTGTCCATGCATGAACTCTCTCCTTTCAGTAAAGGATGGAGTTTTTGTCAACACAGGCCTCCTTTCCTCCCCATAACCATCTAGGTTCTCTCGGTCCATGATCAACTTCTCCTGAAACTTCCCTTTAAAACTTCCTCGTCAGAGGAGAATAACAAAGAAACCCAATGAAGTCGTTTTAAAAACAGAAAATGTGGTAATAATAAGACATTTCCATATATATAGTTTATTTTTACCCACTGTAACTGGAGTTTTCTGTGTTTTTTTGTGCTGAACTGTACATGCAGTCTTCAACCGCTGTTTTTTTTTTTCGATTTTAACTTTTTTTTTTAATTGTTAAGTTAGTTTAAAATCTTTAAATCCGGAGTAGTCGAGCCCTGGGGCAACATGCGTCCGTAGCATCAGCACGGGTCCTCTTTGCTCTATTGTTCTGGAGTTCCGCTGGTGGTCTGTCATGTAAACAGCTCTCAAAGAGCAACCGTCTCCACTCGTCTTTTCAGAAGCACTCTCGATTCTCCACCCCCCTCCGTGTTCCCAGTTTGTGCCCCGGATCTCCACCTCCACCGCACCCCGATGCTCCGACCGCCGGGTCCGTCTCGGTGCAGAGCTAACAGCGTATTGTGGTTCCAAGGTGCCAGCGGGGAAGAGAGGATCCCACTTGTTTGTGTCCCTGACCCTTCTGTCACAATGGCTGCGTCTCACAATGGGTCACCCTCCCCTCCCACTCCCACTCCCACTCATTTCACTGCCAAAGCTGGGAAGAGTAAATATTTATCAGCCCCCACAACAATGGCCTGTGCGGAGGAGAGAAAAGCATATGCAAGGCTGGTGGTAAGGCTAGTAGGAATATTTCCAGAGACTCTCCAACATGGTGGCCATCTTTGTCAGGATGAGTGGCTTCATCCCACTCCTGATGTAGCAAAGCAAGTCTGTTTACTAGATAAACTGTAAATTTAGCTTTTCAGTTAGCGTTTTGTTTACGGGATTTTCTCCGCCTCGGCCACAAATGTCTGTAATCTTTTCCACCAGACTGCTGGTTTGGCTCCTGGGAGGACAATGTTGGTGAGCCAGGCAGTCGTTCGCATTGTTTCTGTAAATTCTTGCTCTTCTTTGCATAAAGAGCTTTTGTGAAGCTCCAGGTTTGTTTAGTGGTAGAGCCGTTGTCTTGTTGGGGTCATTAGATTCCAGACGTAATTTAGGTTTGACCATAATTACCACAAAAAGTCGTGCCTGTTGGCGACCGTAGTGTGTAAACATACGACATCACAGTTGCAGTACATTGGAATATCATTATTAGTAGTAGTAGTAGTAGTAGTAGTAGTAGTTTTGTTCAACAAGGTATGTCGGACGCGCTTTCACCAGCTGCCATGCAAGTGGTGGCATGGATGTTGTTGGACATGCCCGCACACCTAACCTACGTGTTCGTTAAAACACACACACACACACACACACACCTGTAGGCTTTTTTTTTTCCCTTTCTTGGTACTGTATCAGTTTTCCTTTTGATGTAGCGCTTGTTTTTGGATGTCAAGGCTCGGCGCGCTCAGAGGAGTCAGATGTTGCGTGCTCTTGATGAGCCGTCAAGGGGGAGAAAAGGGCGCCATTATTTGGTTTTTAGCCTGTTTTTTTTTTATTCTCGATGGTTTCTTTGAACAGAAAGATGCTGCTTTGTTGAACCAATTTCAATGAGAACTCCACCATCAACCGCTATACTCTCACTTCCTTTACATTTACTACCTCCGCGTGTGTGTGTGTGTGTGTGTGTGTGTGTGTGTGAAGGGGTGAGAGGAGTGCTCATATGGGATTATTTTCTAGGTCCATTTGTCACAGAGTACATTTATCATGGAGCCCACTGCTGTCAAACCCCAACACATCTCCATTACACTGTGCTGGTAGTGGCTCCGACACCTGACTCCACACACACACACCCACACACAG